>RJWJ010015322.1:0-36380 GCA_004363605.1 Indri indri | reverse complement strand
CAGCTCAGAACACGAGATCTTTTGTTCCTTTTTCAGGAGCACAGGTGACCCTTAAAGATCCGTGAATGAGCTCTAGCAAGTGAGGGTTCCAGTTGTCTGAGCTGTCCAGGCAGAAGGGTCAGAGTGACAGCTGGTCCCCACAGCTCCTGCCAGAGGCGCCTCCGAGTCCTCAAAAACACACACACCCACTTCTCCTTCCTGCAGGGACACTCCGGTCCCTGCCCTGGGCCGCCTCTCTCCCAGCCTCCCCACGCCAAGCGGCCCTGCACCCAGGCGTGACTCAGTTGGCCCAGACAGACTTTGCAGCCTCCAGCAGTGCCATGGTTACGCTGGTTTCAAAACAACATCTGGAACGGGGCCCTGTGACATCAGCCTCTCCTCTGGAAACGCCTAATATGAAAATCAAAGAAGAGGAAGTTATATAAACAGCCAGCTTAAAAGAAAGCCTAATTATCATGGATAGGTTGTGTTTGGCACAGCCAGGACCAAGGGCATCTCTGCCCCGGGGTGCGCAGAATCCTGCCGAACACCTGAATGTGCGCCATGCGTCATGGTGACGGGCTCTTGTCCTGGGGGCTCCTGGACCCTGGGGGTGGATGACGGTGCATTTAAAAAGAAGAAAGTTAAAAGCCAGGCTTCCTAAACGAAGAAGCAAAGACAAGTTCAATTTGTCAGACCTAGAACTTTGGAGGAAACAGGGCCTCACGGGCTGTGCCAGCCACGCGGCCTTTTTCCAATGGAGGAGTATTTTCAAATGCCCTGTGAGTAGGATGCTGGGCCAAAGGGAAGGAAGCCCAGTCGGATGGAGCTGAGGCTCTTCCCTCTTTCCTCTCTTTCTTCCTCATTCCTCTGTTTCTTCAAACATCAGCAAGCACCTGTCAGGAGCTGTCATCTGGGGACAAACAAATTTGACACCATAGCCCCAGGGAACTTGTGGTCTAGAGCAGGGACAGGTGTGTGCATAACTGATCCTGTCCCTTGTCCCCTCCCCCAACCTGAATGGCTTTGCTTGTTCAGTTTCCTTAAGGAAAGGTCTCTGCAGAGGGTGGGTGGAGGGGAGTTAATATCTTACAGAGATTTCTGGTTTACCTTTCGTTTCCTTGGAACATTCAGTGATAATGGGATTTACACCCCTCACTGTGGGACTCCCCTAGAGGGGTCTGGCTAAATTGCTATAAAATCTAAGCAATCTCAGAAACAGCGAGCGAGCTTGGTCACGGTGGAGTCCCTCCCGCCCACCCCTCCGGGAAGCTCAGGACGCAGGACGAGGCTTCCCTGGAGAGTCAAGAGGGCGTCGGAGCGCGGCCGCGGTGCAGAGGGCGGTGACGATGCGGAGGGCACAGTGGCGGCAGGGGGAGAGCACAGGGGGCAGGAGTGAGGGGGGGACACTCCCCTTCACCCCCCAAGTCAAGCCTGGCCCCAGATTTACAAAGGATCCTTTTTAAAGAAATCGTTGTCTATCCCAAGGTCTTAAAGATATTTTTTCATGTTTCTTCCAGAAGGTTTTCTCTTAAAAAAAAAAAAAAAGTTTCTGTAAAAATACTACAACCATCATACTTGTTGTTATCTTTCCCATTCGGATTTTTAATTCATAGGAAATCAATTTTTGTGTGTGTCGTGAGTCAGGGGCTAACTTTTTTCCTATATGGATGTCCAATCGACTAATTGACTCAGCACCAGTTTTTGAAAAGCCTGTCCTAGCCTCACTGCACAGCGGTGTCATCTCTTTTGCGAGTCAAGGATCTGGCTGGGCGCGGTGGCGCACACCTGTAATCCCAGCACTTTGGAGGCAAAGGCAGGAGAATCACTTGAGGTCAGGGGTTCGAGACCAGCCTGGGCAACATAGGGAGACCCTATCTCTACAAAAAATTTAAAAAAAAAAATTAGCTGGGTGTGGTGGTTCACGCCTATAGTCTCAGCTACTCAGAAGGCTGAGGCAGGAGGAGCCCTTGAGCCTGGGAGTCTGAGGTTGCTGTGAGCTGTGATCATGCCACTGCACTCCAGCCTGGGTGATGGAGCGAGACCTTGTCTTTAAAAATAAGGGTTTTATTATATATATATATATATAATACAAATATAATAATATACATATATATATAGGGTTAGGGTGAGTGTGTGTGTGTGTGTGTGTGTGTGCGTGCGTGTGTGTGTGTATAGAGAGAGAGAGAGAGGTCTGTTTCGGTTTCTCCATGCTTATACATCAGTTTTGCTTTTCCTATCCTCGCGCTAGCACTGCACAGTTCTAGTTACTGTAGCACTATGATAAGTGTTTTAGTATCTGGTCACGTAAGTCCTCTAGTTTTGTTCTTCAGACTAGACTTGGTTCTTCTGTCGGGATTTCTGTTGGAATTGCATTGGCTCTATAGATCGATTTGGAGAGAACTGACGTCTTTATAATACTGAATCTTCCAATTACATGATACATCTCTTTGAAGTTTGGATTTCTTGTGTTTTACTTTTCAGCGTGCCCAGTCAGTATCTGCCAGTTCTGAACAAGCCCAGCTCTGGTCCTCTCTCTCCTGTTCCCGTCCCGCTCTCCCCTCTCCTGCGCGCGAGGGATGGCGGCACGGTGTCGAACAGAAACAGTGATGGCAGGCGTCCTTGTCTCAGTCTTCTTTCTTCTTTTTTTCATTTCTTTCTTTTTTCTGTTTGTAGACTTTTTATTTATTTTTTCTTTTTTTTGTTTTTTCTCATTTCTTAAACATTTTTTTTAGACAAGTTAAGTTCCAAGTGCTGACCTTGTCTCATTCTTGATCTCAAGGGGAAATTTTCATTATCATTATATCAATAAATAAGTATGATGGTTGTCATAGTTTTTTTGCAGATACTATTTTTTTTTAAGAGACAGGGTCTTACCCTGTTGCCCAGGCTGGAGTCATTGCTACAATCATAGCTCACTGTGGCCTCGAGCTCCTGCGCTCAAGCAATCCTCCCGCCTCGGCCTCCCGAGTAGCTGGGACCACAGGTGCACACTACAGCGCCCAACCGATGCTCTTCATTGGATTAAGGAAGTTTGCCTCTATCACGGTTGGCAAAGAGATTTTATTTCTCCCCTGAATTGTTGCTGAATTTTATGAAATTATTTTTTCTGCATTTATTGAAATGATCTTATGGATTTTTCTGCGTGTTAACGTGGCAAATTGTATTGATTGACTTTTTTGAATTTTAAAACAACCTTGCATTCCTGGATTAAATTTAGCTTAGTTATGACATATTATCCTTTTACTGTAACTCTGGATTTGATATGCTAACATTGTTACTGATTGTTGCCACTGTGTTTGTCATTGAGATTAACCTAAAATTTTCCTTCCCTGAGCCGGCACGTGACTCTCCACTGGGCATGCTTTGGGCATTCCCACCGGCTGGGACCTGGAGTCGCTGGGAACTCCATCTGGGAAAAGGACAGCGGCAGATGAGACCCAATGCGTGGGAGATCCCCCCTCCAGAGCTGCCCTCCATCCACATGAGGACGGCCTCCGTAGCGTGGAAAATCCTGCTTTTCTTTACAGATTCAAAATGCTGGTCAGGCAAAGTCCCCATCAAGTATGTGACTCAGGCTGTGATGAGGTCAGATCGACTGAGTCTCTGGCCTGTGTTGTGGGCGCAGAGAGGGTGGTCATGGCCTCCCGGAGCGACACGTTCCCTCACTGTGCTGCCTGTGAGCGGCTCGGCCTGTGAGCAGCTCAGCCTGTGGCTTTGAGGCCCAGCTTCCCTGGCAAGTGGGAAACCCGATCCTCTGGCTGCCTGCCTCTTCCTGCCACAGAGAGCAGCGTGGGACGCTGAGAGCAGTCACTGCCCAGGGAAGCGCGGCGGATCCAGGACTCCCACGGAGCCAGCTGCATCCCCCGGGTGTGTGGGAGGACGTGGAGGGAAGTGAGGGTGGTCCATGCGCCGGAAGTGGGGCGGGACGGCCCACAGGTGCGATAAATGCCCATTTGCTGACGTGTCCTTGGTGCCACACGGTTCCTCATTGCTGTTTCCATTGCCGGAGACGTCTGGAGCTGTTTTCCTGGAAGCTGGAAAATCAGTTGGTCTTCTGGATCTCATCGGTTCTGGCCGGACCTCACTTGGTTAGTGAAGAGGAGCTCACGGGAAGGAGGAGAACAAAGGGGATTGGGAAGAACTGGCAAACCATCTCCCTCTCTGACTCTGTTTCCCAGTGTGGCCCTTCACTGCACATCGCAACCCACTTGCATGGGTTCCCGGTTCTTCGCACACAGCCCACCGCCGCTGCCTCCAGACCCTGCCCTGCTTGCTCCCTGAAGACTTTCCTCACTCTCATCTTCATGAACCCTGATGGTAGCCATCCTCTTGGGCTCAGCTTCAGTGGAACATCGGCCACAGAGCTGTCCTGATGGTCCCCTTACCCCGCACCCTTGGTTTCCGCCTTCCCGACTTGTGACAAGCAATCAGAAAATGACATGCTTCTGCCCGAGAATGGGAACCAGCTGCAGGTAGAAAGCATTCGCTGTGATAATCGGTGCTTCCACCACCAGTATAGGAGAATGTCTGCAAAAGTGTTCAAGGCTGAGTGAGAGTCCATCCACCACATGGACGTATCACGGTATATTATTTTAAGATCTTTTAAAAACATTTCATTAAATATCGAGTATAGAAAAATAAATTTATAAAAGCTTTACACACTCTAAAAAATAAAGGTGCCCTGTATGCCTGTATCCATCATTGAATCTAAGAAACAAAACTTACCATTAGCTTTGAAATTCTTTGAGTGTCCCTGCCTGATACCCTCCCATTTCCACTCCTCTGAGGCAACCACTGTTCTTAATTTGGGGTGTATCATTCCCCTGCCCTTCTTTATAGTTCACCATATCTGTCTGTGTACCTGAATGATATATAGTTATACTTATTTTTGATTAATATTTGCATAATATCTTTTCTTTTAATCCTTTTCACTGTCAATCTACTTACGTCATTGTTTCATGTGAGTTTCTTGTGACAGCATATAGTTGGGTCATTTTAAATTTTTATCTACTCTGCCGGTCTCTGTATTTTAATTGGTATATTTAGACCATTTACATTTGCAGTAATCATTGATACATTAGGGCTTAAGTCTGTCCTTTTATTATTGTTCCCTCTCCTTGATATATTCCTCCATTTCTTTTCTCTTGCTCTCCTGTAGCTGAAGATTTTTTAGAGTTCCACTTTGATTTATTTACAATGCTTTCGAGTATATCCCTTTTTATAGTTTTCGTAGTTGTTGTTGTATGTGTTATTATAAATACACACAGCTTATCACACAGCCTATATTGGTACTGGCATTTTACCACTTTGAGTAAAGCGTAGAAATCTTATTTATATTTAGGTCCCTTTACCCTCCTCGTTTTTTAAATAATGTCATCTTAAATTATTTCCTCTGAACCCATTGAGTGGCACATCAGGTGCTATTATCACTTTTGATGCAACCATAGAATATAATTAAAGAAACTCACAAGGGAAAATAATACACTATTATGCTTACTTTTATTTTTACTCATTCTACTGTTCTTTCCTTTCCAAAGATTCCAGACATTTTAGCATATTCTATTGGGAGAGTTTCCTATAACCATTCTTTAAGGGTAGATCTGCTAGTAGTAAATTTTCTTAGTTTTTATTCATCTGAAAATATCTTCATTTTCTCTTTATTCCTGAAGGGCAGTTTCAACAGATACAGGATTTATGGGTGACATGAATTTTTCCGCACTTGAAAAATGTGCCCTTCCTTCTGACATTCGTGTTTTTAGATGTGAAATCGGCTGTTATTTGGATTAGTGTTTCTTTATAGGTAACGTAAACGTGTCTTTGGCAGGGGCATTGTTTTAAAGAGTTTTTTCTTTGTTGTTAGTTTTCACAAGTTTAATTATGATTTATCTGGGTATTGATTTCTTTGAGTTTATTGTATTCAGGTCTATAACTTCCATTTCTTTCTTTTCAAAACCTCCTATTTCTTTGTTAATGTTTTCTAATTTTTCATTAGTTTCAAGAGAATTTGTAAATCAGTGTTGAAGCATTTTTTGAGGGCTGCTCTAAAATACTTGCCAAATAGTTCCAACATGTGATTCATCTCAATATTGGCACCAGCTGATTGTCTTTTATCATTTGAGTTGTAGATTCCCAGTTCTTGATGTTGTATTGATTTTCAATTGTATCTTGGACATTATTATGTGAGGAGATTCTTAATCTGATTTAAATCTTCCGTTTTAGCAGGCAGCCCTCTGTTTAGGTTTAGCATGTGGTTCTGGCTAACTGTTATGGACATTTTTCATAATGACATCTTAGTTTTCAGAGTCCTTGAAATACTATTCTGGTCTGCTTCCTTTTTCTACCAGCATTCTTGCTCAGTCCCTGCAGTGAAGTCTCCTGGCATGGAAAGATCTTTCCTGGGCTGCCTGGCATCCCTGGAAGAGCATCTGCCGCTCAGGGTGGGGAGTGAGAAGACGCTGCAGGCCCTGGGTCTCTCTTGCCACTAAGCGGAGGACAGGAAAATGAAGCACTCGGCTGAAGCCACCTCTGCGGGTGGACTGGCCCACCTGCTGGACCCCTGGTGGTAGAGCGAGGGCTGGGTCAGTCTGGGGCCCAGGCAGGCGTATGAGACCACACACTGGTTCCCAGGTTGTGGTACAGAGGCTGGGGCTTGTTTTCTATCGTCTTTGCCTGTCGGCGGTCCTGGGTTGCAGGACTTCCAGCCCCCCGTCTTGGGCGTGTAGTAGAAAGAAAACCCAGGGAGCTCACCACGTTGTTGTTCCTCAAATCCCGAGGTCTGCAGCCAATTCTTTCAGAAGCCTTTTTGTTGTTATTTTTTTCTCTTTCACGCAGAAGGATGTGGCTGAAAGAAGCCTTCTGTTGAATAATTTTCAGGGTATTTAGTCGTATTCAGCAGAGAGGAGGAAAGTGAGTCTCTGCCATCTTGTCCTGGAGTTGGAAGTCTCAGTTTTGCTTATTTTCAAACATGATGTAAACCCAATGGCACTGCAACTCCTCTTCAGTAAACTTGTTTCTATTACTCAAAATCATGTTGCAGAAATTCATTCATGCGATATCAGTTTGTGGTAGTTCACTGAGCTTCTTACACCTGCATGTCTGAATCTACAGCAAGATCAGGGCGGTTTTCCTCGATTATTCCCTCCAATAGGTTTTCCAGCCCTTGCGCATTTTCTTCTTCACCCTCAGGGAGGCCTATGGTTCTTACTTTCACCATTTTACACAATCCCCTATTTCTTGTAGGCTTTTTTCATTCATCTTAATTCTGTTTTTCAGTTTTGACCGACTGATATAATTCAAAAGAGTTGTCTTCAAGCTCTGAGCTTATTTCTCCCACCTGGGCTAGTCTATTCTTAAAACTTTCCATTGTGGTTTGTATTTCCTTAAATGAAATTTTCATTTCCAGAAGTTCTATTTTTTTTTTTAAATACGTAGATCTCTTTAGTGAATTTTTCATTCATTTCCTGAATTGTTTTTCTGGTTTCTTTGAGTTGGTTTTCCATTTTCTCTTGCATTTCATTGAGCTTACTTACAATCCATGTTTGGAATTCTTTAATTTCAATATTTTAATTTTGGTTGGTATCCACTGCTAGAGAGCTGGTGTTCCCTTTTGGGGGTGTCATTTCGCTCTGATTTTGCATACTTCCAGAGTTCTTTTGCTGATTCCTTCTCATCTGGGGCAGCTGTCACTACTTATTTTTGGATGTTCTTTTGTTTAGATGCCCCCGCCCACTTCTGAAGGAGTGTCTGTAGCATATGTTGAGTAAGAACCTTTGGCTTTGCTTGTGGGTGCTTTGTTGGCAATCTGGGTTCTGGATGGATGCCCTGGTCACAGATATCCTTGGTGTGGCAGTTTTTTCTGTCGCTGGTCGTTTGTAGGCCATAGCCCTGCTGAGCTCTGTGTGTGGGCAGATTCCCTGTCTCTCTTTGTGAGGGAGGATGGAGGTCTTGAAATCCTTTCTCTTTCCCAGCCCTGTGGTCTCCTTAACGGTGTGAATTGTATTTGCCTACCTAGTTTTCCTGGGTAATATTTTTATGTGCCTTATAATTAATTGCATTGTTGTCAGAAAGCATGGAGTGTGTCATTCCAGTTCTATGCAATTGTTGAGAATTATTTGATGACCCAGTATATGGTTATTTCTGTAAGGTTTTATTTATGTTTGAACAGCCATTTTGTTCTCCTATTATCCTTTCTGAGTTTTGTCGACTTGATCTACCAATTTCTTAAGGAGTCAGTTAAAAATCTCATGCTAGCTGGGTGCCGTAGCTCACACCTGTAATCTCCACACCTCGGGAGGCTGAGGCAGGAGTATTGCCTGAGGCCAAGAGTTCAAGTCCAGCTTGGGCAACATAGTGAGACTCCCGCTCTACAAAAAGTTAAAAAATTAGCTGGTGTGGTGGCACCTGCTTGTAGTCCCAGCTACTTGGGAGGCCGAGGAAGGAGGATCACTTGAGCCCAGGAGTTCAAGGTTACAGTGAGCTGTGACTGCACCACTGGTCTCCAGCCCGGGGGACAGAGCCAGACCCCATCTCTTAAAGAAAAATAAAAAACTCATGCTAAATTTTTCTTTTAGTTATGTCAGCATTATGAGGCTTTGTTATATGCTGCAAACAAATTTAGAAATTTGTTTATCTTCTTTATGGTTTAAAGCAGTTACAATTGTATAGTGACTGTATCTTTATTACTTCTTTTTGTTTAAATATATTCTATCTATAAAGTGGCACCAGCTTTATTTTAATTAACATTTGTCTGATCTATTTATATCTATCTATCCATCTTCTATCTAGTTTTTATTCTTTTGTTTTTAACTACACGTATATACATATGTATGTATGTGTGCATATATGATTTTTACTTTTTGTATTCTTAAATTTTAGATGTACACTTCCTAAATGGTTTATGGTTGGACTTACATAGTAAATCCATCCCAACAATCTTTGCCTCTTAGATGGATCATTTAGATTCTTTTAAATTATTCACCTACACTCACATGTGTAAAATTATTTTATTTTTAATATTTATTCTACTTTTATTTTTTCTCTTTCTTTTTATTGATTATATTTCTTACCCCCTTTCTCCGTCTCTATCGATTCTGTTTATAACTCCATTTCTCTTATTTTATGGCTACCTGAGAAAATTTGACAGGCACATTCAGGTTTTCAAAGTGTAAAATTTATTATTTCATACTTTTACTCTCCTGCTGAGCAACAGGAAAACTATTGAATATTTTCACTCCAATAGCACCCTTTCCTGGCGCATAGCCTTTTGTTAGCAGGTAAATTAGGTTTATTTTTATTTTAAAAACCACAAATTATTATTTCAGATAGTCACTTGTTTAGATCTATCTAAATATAAATATTAACCCTTTGATCACTATCATTTGCCCCCTAGGCCTTCAACTGGGGTCGTGTGTCTTCTTCCTAAAAACATTCTTGAAATTTCTTTTAGTGAGGGAATGTTGGTGGCAAACTCCCTCGGGGTTTTTCCCCCCTGAATAAAAAGGCTTTTACTGTCGTCATTCTTTAGAGATATTTAGCTGATGTGCAATTCTATGTTGATGGCTACATTGAATTAATTATTACACTGTTGTTTGACTTACACAATTGCTGTTGAGAAGTCACCTTTAAATTTAACTGTTGTGCTTTTGAAAATAGTCTATCTTTTTTCTCTGGCTGCTGTTTCTAAGATCTTCTATTTGTTTGGTGTTCTGCAGTTTCACTAAGAACCGCCTAGGTATACATTTTTATCTTATTCAGGATTCATTGGGTTTTATGAATTGATGTCTTTCTTAAGGACTAAAAAATTCTCAGATGTTATCAAACGAAGTATGCTTCTTCCTCGTTATTTCTGTTCCCTCTTTCTGGAACTTTGATTAGATGCTAGGTTTTGTCACTTTATCTTACGCATTTCTTACTTTTTTTTTTTTTTTTTTGGTGAGACAGGGTCTCGCTCTGTTGCTCATGCTGGAATGTGGTGGCCTGACCACAGCTCACTGCAACCTCTAACTCCCAGGCTGAAGCAATCCCCCTGCCTCAGCCTCCTGAGTAGCTAGGACTACAGGCACACACCACTGCACCCAGCAATTTTAAACATTTTTTGTAGAGATGAGGTCTTGCTATTGCCAAGGCTGGTCTCAAACTCCTGGCCTCAAGTGATCCTCCCACCTCAGCCTCCCAAAGTGCTGGGATTACAGGCTTGAGCCACCGCGCCCGGCCTACTTCCTTTTTCTTTTTTTAAGGTATTTAATATATTTATTTTGTGTCCTGTGTCTGCTCACTCCACAGTTGGAAGTCTTTGCAGGTCTGATTTTGTTGTGCGTTGATCCCTGTGGTTCTCTCCTAGAGCCTTGTTTCAGTGTGTGTTTTATGTTTTGTTTTGACTTTTTGTCCAAGAGTTTATATGTCTTATAACTTTGTGGGATCTTTGTGACCTAAATCAAAGCTGGTTTTTCCAGAGAAGGTTCAAATTTGTTTCTGCCAGGTAGTCGGGCACCACCACCCCAAAATCATTTTAAACTAAATCGTGGTCTGGAGGTTTTTGCAAACGTCCATGTGGTGCAAATTAGGGTTGCCAACCCTTGCAAGGGCCAGATGGTAATTATTATTTCTCTGGGTCTGGGGGACAGGGGGGGATTTTCCCTTTTCTATCCAGGGCCTTTTCCAGACTGATAGTTTTCCTGCATTTCCTGAGGGGTGGGATGGACTTATTTCCAGTTCACACTTAAAATGAGCATATAATCTTTTGAGGCTCCCTCTTCACGCAAGAGAAGTGTCTTATTAAACTCCTCATCTCAGGAAGGAACTGGAATTTCTAGTCTGCTTCCTATACCCCATAAGGCTATGAAAGACGAGGTTCAAATGCAGCCAGTTCATCGAATTATCTCAGCACAACAGCCGGCTTCCGGGTGCTGCTCATTTCTCAGGAAAGTTGTGGTACAGCTTTTATGAGCTATTTGGCCTCTGGGTATTCCTTGCTCATTTGCTATTTCATGGATACATTTGCATCCCATCCAATACTCCAACACTTTTGTTTTTTTTTTTTTGAGACAGGATCTTGCTCTATTGCCCAGGCTGGAGTGCAGTGGCATGATCATAGCTCACTACTCACTATAGCCTCAAACTCCTGGTCTCAAGAGATCCTCCTGTCTCTGCCTCCCAAGTAGCTGGGACTACAGGTGCATGCCACAATGCCGAGCTAACTTTTAAAATTTTTTTGTAGAGATGAGGTCTCACCATGTTGCCCAGGCTGGCCTCAAACTACTGGCCTCAAGCGATCCTCCCACTTTGGCCTCCCCAAATGCTGGGATTACAAGAGAGAGCCACTGCACCTGGCCTAATTGGTTTTAACAGAAGGGTCAAAGTAACTTACCAGACACAGAAGGCTCCTGTCATACACCTTCAGTCACTCCCCATCGTTGGACGCCCCCCCTCTGTGTTTTCTATTACAAACATCGTGATGCTGAACATCTTTGTGTATTTTGTCCAACGATTGTCTGTAATAAATTTCTAGAATGCGAAAAGGAAGTGACAGCAGTGAGGAATATTTGGGAGATAGCTTGGCACGACTTCCAGGTGGACTGGATTCTTCGGCTTCTTGCTGGTCCCTGAACACGTTATTCCACTTACTGCTTTCGAAAATCCCGCCGGACCTAACATGACCAAAAACTCCACTGAGGGGCATTTCTGTTAAACAAAGAGAAATATAGATGCTGTTCTTGGAGAAAAAGAGCCAATTGTTTTAATATTTCCTAGAATCGTTTTTAAATTTAGGGGAGCTCCCCCCAGAGTATTAACAGGAATAATTTTTTAACTAAACAACATAATTCTATAATGTGTTTGGCAAATAAACATGTAAAGAGCAGGAAGAAAAGTGCAGGAGGCCGGTTCTGTCGGGTGTTAGAATCACACGGCTGCAGACGGCCACCGAGATCCGAAGCCTGCCTTGGGCCTGGCTGGCCGAGGGGGGCAGCGATTTTTCTGGGGACATCCCTGCAAAGGTAGGGATACTGAAGTCGGTTCTGGAAGGATGAGGGGAAGCAGAGATGGGTAACTGCGTAGACAGGGCCAAACGTACCAGGGTCCGCTGGTCAGAGTCGCGACTAACTGGGTGCGCCGGAGGTTTGGGCCAGTCTGGGGGAGTGGGAGGGGGCTGGATGACACGCGGGGAGTTTGGATTTGGTCTTCGGTTCATCAGAGACAGATCCATTAGCGATTTAATCAGGAAGTCTCATGGGTTGCATTTGCATTTTTATAAAATCATGCTGGCAGCCGAGTGCAGAGGAATTTAAGGGAGAAAAGATTGGAGGCAGAGAGATTAGCAATGGATGAATGGATCATTTTTAGTGGTTTTATTAAGATACAACTCGTGTACCGTACAATTCAACCATGGGAGTATAATATCAGTACATGCATGCGGTCATACAACCGTACCGCTGTTTGATTTTAAGACATTTTATCACCCCCAAAGAAACCTCATGTCTGTTAGCTGTCACCCTCATGCCCCTCACGGCTGCCCCAGACTTAATCACCCACTAACCCACTTTCTGTCTCGATAGATTTGCTTATTCTGGATGTTGAATATAAAGAGAATCATACAATATGTAGTCTTTTGTGACCGGCTTCTTTTGTTCAGTGAAATGTTTTCGAAAGCCATCCGTGCTGTCGCATGTATTGGTACTTCATTCCTTTTGATTGACAAATAGTATCCCACTGTACGATGTACCATGTTTATTCGTCCATTCATTAGTTAATGAAGCCCAGATTGCTTCTGCTTTTTGGATATTATGAACAATGTTGCTTTGAACTTTTTCATACAGGTTTTTGTGCGGTTGTGTGTTTTCATTTCTCCTGGGTGTATACTTAAAAGTGGAATTGCTGGATCATACGGTGACTCTATATCTGACTTTTTGAAAAACTACCAAGCTGTTCTCCAAAGTCCCTGCGTGGTCTCACATTTCCACGCCAGTGCGGGAGGGTCCCATTCCTCACACCCTCGTGGGCGCTAAGCGGCGTGATCACAGCCACCCTGGTAGGTAGGAAGTGGTAGCTCAGTGCAGTTTCCATCTGCATTTCCTTGATGGCCAGTGCCGTTGGGTACCTTGTTATGTGCTTCTAGGCTTCTTGAATACCTTCTTTGGGAAAATATCTATTCAGATTCTTCGTCTATTTTAAAATATTGGGTTATTTGTCTTTTTACCATTGAGTAATAACAGTTCTTTTTATATTCTAGATACACAGGTCCCTTGTCTAACATATGATTTGTAAATATTTTCTCCAATTTTGTAGTTTGTGTTTTTCATTTTTTTTTTTTTTACCAAATTTTTACAGATCCTGAAATTTTTTTTCACCTTCTTGATGGCGTCCTTTGAAGCATGAGAGTTTTACATTTCCATGAAACTCATGTATCTGTGTTTTCTTTTGTCATTTGTGCTTTGATGCCTTATCTAAGAAGCCTTCCCCTAACCCAAGGTCATGATGACTTACTCCTATATTTTCTCTAAGCGTTTTGTAGTTTTGGCTCTTCCATGTAGATCTAGAACCATGCGAGTTACTTTCTGTGTAGGCCGTGGGCAAGGGTCCAGCTCTGCTTTCTTGCATGTGGATGTCCGATTTGTCCCAGCACCATTTGTTGGAAATATTCTGTTTTAAAATAGTTTTCCTAGACTCCCTGGGGCAGCGGTCCCCAACCTTTTTGGCACCAGGAACTGGTTTCATGGGAGACAATTTTTCCACGAATTGGAAAAATTGAGGGGGGGGCGCTCGGGTGGTGATGTGAGTGACGGGGGGGCGGCTATAAATGCCGATGAAGCTTTGCTCGCTCACCTGCTGCTCACCTCTGGTGAGTCCCTAAGTCTCATGGATGGGGGGGCGGGGGAGGGAGGAGGAGCGCAGGCGGTGATGCGCAGCCTGGTTCCTAACAGGCCACAGCCCAGCACCGGGCCACAGCCCGGGATTGGCGACTGCAGCCCCAGGGCATTGTGACCATCAAGTCTAAAACAAACACCACGGACCGTGGCGCAGGCAGTGCGATCGGCTGTGTCAGGAAAGTGCGAGAAGGTGAAGTTGTAGGACTTGGTGGCGATGAGTGCGCAGGGGACGAGAGCGAGAGGGCCGGGAGCCCTGCAGCCCCCCGGGGTCCAGCCTCCCCTCCACGCCAGGAGGCGTGTGGCCTCATCGTCCCACATGACCACGTAGCCGTCCCAGAACCAGTCTGCCGGGCCTCTCGTTTATCCTCATGACTTAGAGATCAAAGCCTGTAGCTGCGCGATCCACTCAACCGCAGGGAATGAGCCTCAGTCAGGAGGACCGTTGCATTATACTTTGTGGTTCTCTTAGACCGGAGCAGCTGTGGCCTCTCAGTTCAAAGAGAAAATGCAAAGGTTTGTACTGAAGGGGAACGTGGTCAGCAGACTCCAGCAGCAGCAAGCTCTGCCAGTCGCGCCGGCACTGCCGGCCGGGTCTGCACACAGAGCGAACACTCCTGAGGGCGCAGCGCAGCCTTCTAAGCCTCGGGGAGCAGTTCGGGCTCCAGACTCATCTTGCTGTGGGACACAGTGCCCCAAACTCGGCATCTGCACGCTGGGTTCGGTCCCAGGTGGCCAGGCCATCGTGGGGTTTTTCCATTTCTTGGAGTGGGCCGTTCAGCCCTAGCAGCTACAGGACTGATCCTAACTTTGGAAAAAACATTTTAAAGAGCTGTCTGGACGTTGCCTCCTTTCCCCACTCAGTCACCCCGGGGACTGGGAGATGGAGAGACGGCTGCCCAGGTAGTGACGGGGTACCCCACCGACAGCACTGCTGCCCAGCCGCGGTCTCGGAGGAGAACAAGGGCAAATGTGTTTAGACGTGACTTTGCCAGTCCCTGACCTCAGCGACAAACCCCCGGGGTCAAGAGCAGCCCCACCTTGGGAGCGGGAACAGAAGAGTTCTGTTCTCCGGGTTGGGAGGGAGTCAAACTGCGCAAACGTTTGCGGGGCCCCCACAGAGACTCCTTTGATGAGGAGCCACTCCACCCAGGACACAGCCGGCCTGAGAGGGACCAGGCTCCCCTGGGAGCCAAGGACATGTGATCAGTTCAGAGCGAGCAATAGCCCTGCAGCCTTTCAGACACAACCATCGGTTACATTCAAAAGCAAAGCGCTGAAAGTGGCTGTAGATGCCGTTGAGTTCACCCTCTCAGCTTACAAAACAGGAAACTGAGCCCCCAAAATTAAGTGACAAGCTCGGAGTCATGATAGATTTCGTGCTGCCGGTCTCATGACTCTTTCCCTGCCCCTGTCCCACTGCTCATGGCTGGTGGAGACCGTTTAGCTTGGGGCTTTGAAGGATTAAACAGAATGAGCAATATCTTGAAGTGGACCCTGAGCATGGATGAACACCGAAGGTCTGAACACGTGTGCACTGCCTCTGTGGGCCTCCCAGGAGCCGTGTGGTTTTCTACGTGTTTGATGGAAAATTGCTTCTTAACTCATCCTGGATCTCAAGAGCACCTTTCCATTTTCTCCTGGAGTAGCCGTCCAGCGAGCAGTTCACAGCACGGCCACGTTGAAGTGAAGCGATTTTACACAATTGTTCAGGAGCTTGACAGCAGCCTGGTCAGGTGCAACTTCCTGCACCCAGTTTGGAGACTGGCTGTCTGGTGCGGGGAAGGGAACAGCCACCTGTCACCTGTGTTGGAGACAGTTTTGGTTGGAAGATACAGACCTGTGAAGGATAAGGAAGGGTTCATCCGCACAGCCTCGTGCGTGCACAAGAGGCTCCGCTGCCCTGCGTGGGGACACTGGGATCGCTGCCCCTGGGCGCCACGCCAAGAGGCTGAGCTCTAAAATGTGGAGACCTGCGGGGCCAAGCAGTGGGTCTGGTTGGCTCAACTTCTTTTGGATAAGGCCTTCTACGGCCAGCCTCGAACCCCGCAGAGACAGCCCCCCTCCAACGTGGCGTTACATTTTCCCAGCCAATCTGGGGGAAGAAGAGGTTCCACTTCCTAAGATTCTCCCGCCATCAGGCGGCTTCACTGTCCAAGCAATTGCTAAATCATGTCTTGGGCTCGGGACTTCATAAAGAGGATGAAAAGAAGGAAATTTAACAATAAACATACTTTCAGTCTACTGATGTGATAATTGAAACAGATGTAAAGGTAATTATTCGTTTTCGGTCTGATTGTACGTGTAATAATGCTTGTTGTGGAAAATACAACAAATACAGAAAAGTGTACACAAGTATCCGTGAAACACACTCTTGCTAATCTGTGGGGGCAGGACCTGGTGTTTCCCGCCTGCTGCCGCCCTCGGTACTTGGCGCCCTGCCTAGTACAGAGTAAGCGACTCTCAAACATTTGTCGAGTGAGTGTCACTATTTTGGTGTATTTATTTTCAGCCTTTTTTCTATGTATGTTCTACATGATTGTAGTTAGACTCTATTCATAATGTAATATCTTTTTTTACTTACCACGTTAACACGGGTATGCCTATGCCACAAACACAAACACATAAACATGTTTAAAGGTGCTTAGTATTCCATGTCTTGTGTGCGCTTCATTAACTTACTTGCTTTTCCCTTACTCGGTATTTGGGGAAAGACATACACTTCAAGGCAGTTTGCAGACAAGGCTTGCCCTTGGACAGGTAGACCTACTGGCTGTTTTTCTGGCTCCTATGTTCACTGGACCCAAAAAAGTTACTGAAACCACAGTCTGTTATTTACTTGCGCAGTCTCTTGGGCGTGTGTGAAGCAGTGGAAATAGTGCCAGAGGGAAGTCTTGAACTTAGAATCAGGATATGACCTCTAAGCTATTGTAATTAAGAACTAGCTTTTGAATATTGCATTGTGTGAAGCAGTGAATTCAAAGAACTAGTTATCATGCTAAGTTCTGGGAACACAGGAATTCAGCTGAGCTAAATCACCGTCTACATTCTCGCCGCTTCCCCTCCGGTCAGGGATCATTTCGCTTGGGTTGGTGTGGCGCCATCTGCCGCTGACCGTGAAAATGAGCGCCCAGGAGTCCTTCCGGATTTCAGCATTCTCTGATTTTAACACTGACTTCTGTGAGAAATAAAAGGGATGTGGTATGTGGTTTTTTGCAGGATCCTCTTGTTTCAGAACTGGATACGGTTTTTTGAAAAAAGACCATGAGTGGACTTCTGGCTCCAGATGGCCACAGAGTACCCTCGATTAACTCCTCCACTTGTTAGAAATGTCCATCAAAATCCAAAAGGAACATACAGATAGGCAGGAATGCAGGTCAGAACAGGAACCCAGGGAAGGGGCCAACACATTCTGGAACCCACGAGAACTTTCTGCGTGACATAGTGCAGGTGAGATCGGACCGAGGGAGGGGCTTGTTAGCTTGCCATTCACCACGGGAGAGAAACACTGGGGGATAAGGGTCAGATGCCAGCAGAGCCCCCCAGTAGCCCTCAGCTCACAGTGGCAGGAGCTGGAGGTGAGGGCGGGTCGCTGGTCACTAGTGAGCGGCAGAGGCAGATCCTCCCTCCACTGGCAAAGGCACCAGCTGCTGGGGGCTGCAGACACTCGGCACGGGAAATTAACCAGGCTTTGCCAAGCCTGGCTTCTCACAAAGGCAGTTATGACCGTTACAAGAGTGTCAGGTGCCCCCAGAAAGTCTACCCTGGAACACTATGTCCCAGAAAGCATCTAAGCCACCTAGAGCTGCGGTCCCCAACCCCAGTCCATGGCCTGTTAGGAACTGGGCCACGCATCACTGCCTGAGCTCCGCCTCCCCCACCCTGTCCATGGGAAAACTGTCTTCCATGAAACCAGTCCCTGGTGCCAAAAATGTTGGGGACCGCTGCTCTAGAGTTTCCAGGCGGAGTAACCAATATCCAAAGACGCTATTCTTAGCCAATCACTCCAATGCAACAACCACAGAAAGACATTCTCAGACATGCCAATGTTCAGAGAGCTTTCCAGAAAGAACACACACACCTCTCCCCAAACTCTTCATGATTATAGTAGTAACACAATCAATATAACTCAAGAATTCAGTCGAGATCACTGTGGTTAATAAAGTTATGAAATAGACTAACAATTGAAAACAACCCCAGAAAGAAAAGTAAAAATCAGTATCCTCCTCTTAACCTCCACTCCTGCACCCTGTATCCCTAAAATCCCAGGCGAGGAATGGAAGGAAAGTAAAGGTCTCAAATTCTGAGCTTACATGAAGAAGAGTCGTGTTTTCTGTTTCATAATAGACTCAGATATGGAAATGAGCTCAAGTATGTTTAATGTACTGCTTATAGACTCAGTATTATAAAAGACGTTTCCAAATCGTTAGCGTAAAAAAGGAGCAAAGAAAATCGATCACTATGGCAAGGTGGGAAGGTGGAAAAAGAATATGAGAACCATCAGCAAATTTAACTTAAGGATATGGATTTTAAAAGCCCTAAATTAAATCTTTGCATCTAGAAGTCAGCAATATAGGCTGGACATGTTTATATCAATAGCTCACACCTGTAATCTTAGCACTTTGGGAGGCCAGGGCGGGAGCATCCCCTGAGGCCAGGAGTCCAGACCAGCCTGAGCAACAGAGACCCCTGTCTCTACAAAAAATAAAAAAGTAAAAAAGTTAGCCAGGTGTGGTGTGTGTGTGTATAGTCCTAGCTACTTAGGAGGCTGAGGCAGGAGGATGGCTTCAGCTCGGGAGTTTGAGGCTGCAGTGAGCCACGATCCCACCACTGCACCCCAGCCCATGCGGCAGAGGGAGGCCCTGTCTCAAAAAAAAAAACGAGAAAAGAAAAGAAATCAGCAATATAATTAATAAAACCATAAAACTCTCGAGAATGCACGGATGGTTCAATATTAAGAAATCCATGCATATGGCATCCATCCCACAGACGTCTGTGAAGTGCCTGCTGTGCGCCGGCCGCGCCAGGACGATGTCACTCCCGTGATCCCTCTCCCTGAAACCTCCCAGGCCCATTCACGTCACTCCCTGCTTCTTTCTCCAGGGCACTTGTGTCCCTCTCCGTAATTCCCTCGCCGTTCTTTCTGCGCTTGTGTGTGGTCAGTCCTCCTTCCTTCGCTGACTGCCGTTTCTCCAAGTCGGCGTCCTGGTCTGCTGTGTTCACGGCCATCTTCCAACACCAAACACAGAGCTAACGGGTCCACTCAATGTCTGTGTCATACATGTCCATTCCACATTTGCATGAAGTGGGTGCCCCTCTGTGACTGCACGGACGGCGGCGACTCTCCGCCCTTGCCCTGGGCTGCCTGTTGCTCGGTAGGGGACAGAGAGGGTCCGACAAGTCCTTCCACAGTCAGCTTCAAAATCCCATTTTGCTGAGTGTGTTTTTCTGTTCGAAATAACTTACTGAGTAAAAGATGGCCACTGTTTTGCAGGAATCTTCCACAACTTCCTCTCGAGAAAAGTCTGGAAAACTGGAAGCGCCAAGTAGTACCTTCCTATTTCCTAAAGCCTGCCACCAGAGGACACGCAGCAACTCCACCAGTGAGTGTCGTCAGCTCCCCTCCTGGGCGGGCTCCCAGTGCCCCGTCGGCTGAGACGAGGGCTCTCCTCCCCGCCTTGGTCCTGGGCAGGCCACTCTCTCTCCCGGCCTCCCTCCCCTGCCTGTTAACACGACAGGGGCTGAGGTCGAAAGACCTCGTGGTTCTTGGTTGTTGCAAATGGAATATTGCTAATACAAAGTCAGGAAAATGCGAAGAATGCAGGAAGGCATGAAGGAGTTAAAATCACACCAAATCGTAACGTTAGAGATAATCTGCGTTCACATTGTCAACGATTTCCCTTCTACGCCTACGTGTGCCAATAGAAAACTTACGCAGACCCTATATATTTATTTATTTATATATGTAATGTATAAAACTTTACCTTGTATCATTGGAAACTTTTGTAAGCACCGTTTTGAGTGGATACGTGGAATTTCACTGTGTGAATGTATGTGATCTAGTTGACCGACTCCCAGCCGTTGCCGGCTTCCCGCTAACCTGACCGAGGCGCTGAGCGTGTGCGTGGGGTGCGGTTTGAGTCTGCAGCGGCCTCAGAGGAACGTAAAGGCAGTGGACCGGGGCAGGGTCAGGAGCTCACACGTGGGAGCCCAGGGATTTGGTCTGGACCCCGCTTCCAGCACTAAGGGTCTGTGTGACCCCGGGCGAGTCTCTTAAAGTCCCTAAGCCTTGTATTATTCTGCTGTAGGGTCCACCATCCTTACATTAATAATTTTCTATTTTTGGATGGCTCTTTTTATCATAAATTTTTACTTTTTTTTCCTTTAGTATAATTTCCTAGAAATGGAGTTTTGGGTCAAAAGGTGGGTATAGTTTAAGGCTTTTGATCCGTACTGTCCAATTTCGGTAGTGAATATTCCTTCAACAATGTATATGGATACCTGCTTCTTTAATCGTAGCCCGCATTGAATTATAATTTTATTTTTGAGACAGGGTGTCTGTTGCCCAGGCTGGAGTGCAGTAGTATAAAAATAGCTCACAGCAACCTCAACTCCTGGGCTCAAGGGATCCTCCCACCTCAGCCTCCCCCATAGCTGTGACTACAGGCACCACCACACCTGGCTTATTTTTAAAATTTTTTATGGAGAGGGAGTCTTGCTATGTTGTCCAGGCTGATCTTGAACTCCTGAGCTTAAGCAGTCCTCCCACCTTGGCCTCCCAAAGTGTGGGAATTACAGGTGCGAGCCATTGTGCCCCTGAATTATAATTTAAAAAAATATTTGAAGCCGGGCGCGGCGGCTCACACCTGTAATCCTAGCACTCTGGGAGGCCGAGGCAGGAGGATTGCTTAAGCTCAGGAGTTCGAGACCAGCCTGAGCAAGAGCGAGACTCCGTCTCTACTATAAATAGAAAGAAATTAGCCAAACTACTAAAAATAGAAAAAATTAGCCGGGCATGGTGGTGCGTGCCTGTAGTCCTAGCTACTCGGGAGGCTGAGGCAGGAGGATCACTTGAGCCCAGGAGTGAGAGGTTGCTGTGAGCTAGGCTGACACCACGGCACTCCAGCCTGGGCAACAGAGTGAGACTCTGTCTCAAAAAAAATTATAAAAAAATATTTGCTACACATGTTTTTCTCTAGTCCCTCTTCCCTCGCCCACTCCCTGCTTCTTCCTGCCTGGCCTTGCACCCAAGACCAGCTGTACGATTTGCAGGGCTCAGGGTAACATGAAAATGGGAGACCTCGTCTCAAAATGGTGACGGCAGGGCATGAAGCCAAACGAGGATTCTTCTGGTCCCAGGGCCTTGGGTGGCTGCACTGGGCATATGCCCCCGAGCCAGCCTGGCTGGCACCCTGGAAGCCGGCCCGTGCAGACAGTGTCCGCAAGGCGCTCTGGCCCTCTGGTTTCCGGTTGGTTCAGCCAATGAGAGGAATCAACAAAAGACTGGCAGGAAGAGAGTGGCCCGGAGGTTTCTTCCCGCTCCCTCCTGCCCCTGCCTCCAGGCGGCTGGTTCTCTGTGGCCAGAACTCACGTCAGGGCAGCCACCTGCCACGTCCCAGCGCTCACCGGGCGCCTTTCCCCACAGGCCTGGGGTGACAGCAGCTTCCCTGACTGCCGGCCACCCTCTGGAAATGGCCCCTCTATTCAATCCTCAGAGTCCCAGCTGAGCGCACCTTTCATTCCTGCCCAAACCCTGCCCGACCCACTGATAAAATAGACGGAGCCCAGCACCTCCCCATGCCATGAAATTTCATGTTCCTTTGGTTATTTCTTTTGTTTTTGGAGAGTTCGTCCATTTTTCTGTTGGGACGGCCATTATCTTATTAATGTATGAAAAGCCTCTTGGTTAAATTAATGTTTGACTGTCAGGTTTGCTGAAAATACTTTCTCCAATTTGTTGTTTTTACTTTGTTTTTTATGTGAAGGTTTTTTAGTCCTTATATAATCAAATGTATTGATTTTTTCCTTTGCGAAAGTTTTTTCCACAGAGACCTATTAACTATGTGGCTATATTTTCTTCTAATTTGTAAATGATTTGGTGTTTATTTTGTTGTTGTTCCTCAAACTTAGTATATCTGTAATTTGGTGTTTGATATGAAGTAAGAATCTAGATAGATTTTTTTTTCCTAAATGACTAGAGAATGATTCTAGGATCACTTATGTATAATCAGTTCCTACCCATCCTTTTATTTTACCTTTTTTGTTCATTTTATTTATCTCTTGCCAATAATACGCAGTTACATCCTTGAAAGGAAACCTTTTTAAGCTCAAGTTATTGACATTAGTGATATAGGTGATAGTTACTTTTACTTACCTCTTTTTACACTTTTTATTTCTATGGTCACTTTCTGTGGATTTGTTTTCTGCCTCTTGCTATAGTGATTTGAAAGATTTATTCAATTTTTATTTCTATTTCTGGTTTCCTCTATGTTTGAATTAATTAATCAAGTAAATGTAATTAATCAATTAACATGTGAGAAGACATTTCCCAAATTGTCCCCTGTGAAAGACGAGTGCTGTGGTTTCCCGAGATCCCAGCACCCCGTCCCACGTGTGGGAGACGTCGACTCTGGTCAGGTTGGACCGAGGCACAGGGGCGAGGGTCCCATGCGCGCTGTGCGTGGAGACGGTGAAGATGCTGCCCGCGCCTCCCAGGGCGCCCTCCCTGCACCACGGCCCGGCGCTGGCCGCCAAGTTGTTTGTGTTCACGCTGGCCCTGGCTGGTGAGGGGTGGCCCCTGGGCAGGGGCTGATGTTGTGTTCCACGAGCACGAATAATTCTTGCTGGTTTTCCTCTCCCGGTTTAGGTGTTAACCCCTACTGCTCAGGAGAAACGGATTTTCCAATGACCAAGACGTCTGCAGCTTCCGCAGACAGGCAGCCGTACTCGCTCTGCAGCAACAGGAAGTCCCTCTCGCAGCAACTGGACTGCCCGGCGGGGAAGACTTCGGTAAGCCTAGCAGGAGGGGCCGGGCGGCGGGGAGAAGGAGGGTCCGCTGCGAGCCGTGCCTGAGGACGTCTTGCTGGTAGGCTGTGTCCACGGAACTGCAGAGGACGGGGCTCGCTCAGTAGGCGCGGCCGTCTCTAGGCAAAGAGCCACCTTGGGCTGTCGTCTGTTGAGGGCCCCTCGCGCCAGGCTCTTGCGGCTGCTGCCTCGTCTACGCTTCTAGGAGCCAACATGCAGCAAACACCCCCAGGTGGAGACGCAAACTGCGGCTTCATGTGGAAGCTTCGTTTCCTCTGCACACAACCCCAGGGGTTGCAGGAGGAGCTGGGGCTTGGCCAGCGAAGGAACGTGTGCACGTTCTTGCTAGTGAGGACACAGGTCTGGGACGTGCAGCCAGACCTGGATGCCTCCAAAGCCTGTGCTTTTAACCCCTGTGAAACGGGGACTTGTTTTTTTCGACAGTGTCTCTAATTCTTAGAACAAGCTTAGTAAGAAATGTATCATTAGCCTCATTTTACCGTAGGACACGGAGGCTTGGCAAGGTAAGCAGCTGTCTGAGTTCATGCGTCTTAAAACCTAAGGGACCGGGATTTGAACCGAGCCCTGTGTCGTTCCCCAAGTCCACGGCCTCCCACCGGGGGGCGTGAGCTTGCAGAGGGGAGCTGAGCAGGCACAAAGCCCGGTGTCCCTACACAGTCCCCCAGCCTGTCTGTGGTGTCCCCTCCCGTCCTTTCTCCAGGCCCCAGCTAAAGCACTTTGAGTGCCTCACGCTGCCCCCCGTGATCCAGCAGCAGCCCCTGTCGGTAGCGTCTCGCTCCGTCTCCCATCTCTGTCTCTAGAAACCCTGCTGCATCCCTCAAAACCTTCCTAATGCCCCCTCCTCCTGGAGGCTCTCCTGATCCCTCCAACTGTGTGGACCTCCCACTTTCGCAAATGCCCACCAGGAGGGGCCCATACTCCTGTCACAGTGCTCACCCGCCGGGTCTCATCAGTGTCACATATGTTAGCATCTCGTGTCCCCAGCAGACACTCTGCAGTGGGCTCAGGGTCAAGTGATGTTCGATTCCCTGCACGGCACAGAGTAGATGCTCAGCAAATTCCGTCTCTCCCCTTCCCTTCCTTGAGTCACTGTGGTTTTCATCCACAAACTGGGAGTGTTGGTGTCCCAGGGTCAGAAAAAGATGCTTCCAAAGTGACTCCCTAAGCCGAGGACTCTCCTAGTCCTGGTTTTCTGCACATCTGGGGTCACACAGGCATTGCTAGGATTGGGGCGGCGGGTGCTTCCCCAGGGAGCTGCCCCGTCTCTGCTGCCTCATGCGCTGGGACCCCAGGCCCCTGGAACGGGAGGGACCCAGCCAGCAGGGTGGGCTGTGGAGCCATCGGTGGCAGCCACTGGGAGGGCTGTGCTGAAAAGGGTCAAGGGCCCGCATCTGATCAGGAAGGAGAGAGGCAAGTGACTAGCAGCGTTGTGGGGACCAGTGTGGGAGACACAGTCATTGCCCCTGCTCACCGAACCCCTCAGCGTTTAGGCACTTGGACACCGTGTTAGGGTGCTCCAGAGAAACAGAACCAATTGTGTGTGTGTGTTTATGTGTACACATATACACACACACACACACACATATATGTATGTATGTATGGAGAGAGAGGGGAGAGAGAGATCGATTCACTATAAGGAATTGGGGAATTGGCTCACAGGATTCCGGAGGTCCCAAGTCCCAAGATGCGCAGAGCGAGTTGCCAGCTGGAGACGGGAGAGCTGGTTTAGTTCCCATCTGAGTCCAAGGCCTGAGACCCGGGAGAGCCAGTGGCGGGCGTATCCCAGGCACAGGCCCGCAGGAGTGCGCAGGCAGGAAGAAGGCCGCTGTCCTAGGTGGAAGGCAGGCAGGCAGGAAGGGTCTTCTTACTCAGGGACAGGCAGCTTTTTGTTCTCTTCCAGTCGTGGACTGACTAGCTAAGGACCACCCACGTTAGGGAGGGCAGCCTGCTTTGCCTACTGATTTAAATGTTAATCTCACTCCAAAGAACACTGTTTAACTCCGTGGCCCAGTCGAGTTGACACAGAAAATTAACCATCACAGATGTCCATGCACGGCTTCATTTTGTCTTCACAACAGCCTCCACGGTAGGGAGAAGGGAGTTACCAGACAAGGGCTGTTTGTGCAAGACAGGGAGGGAGAGTGTGACGCACGGTGGGTGTGCAGCCCTGGGGGCAGCCGAGAGCTGCAGGACGTGGGTACTTCCTGGGCGCCTTTGGGGAGAGCAGCCAGCCAGGCGGGGCAGCCGCAGGCCAGCAGGAGAGGAAGCGCTGTCCAGGGCATGCCAGCAGGAAAGCACACATGCAAGCCATGTTCCCTGCCTGCCAGGCGTGCGGCTGCGTGTTTTATGTGGCTTTCTTCAACTGTCACCAAAGAGGTGCACAACCAAGAGAGTGCAACCCGAAGAGATAAGTGCTGTTAATAGCCGCCTTTACAGGTGGGGAAACCGAGGCTCAGAGAAGTTAAATGGCCTCCCAAGGTCGCCTCATTGCAGCAGCAGGATGGGAACATGGCAGCCGCGGAGCCCACGCCTCCCGCCTCCGGTGCGCAGGCGTCATGCGGGCAGCGCGGCCGCGTCTCAGATCCCCCAGAGCAGGGACCACGCAGCTGCCTGGGCACGTTCACAGCTGTGTGCCTGCCTTGATGGGCACACAGGACGCACTGTCCCCAGCCCCAGGCAAAGTCTTTCCAAGCCGTAGCGTGTTGAAAGCAGCGAACAGGCTGCGGGTTTACAGTAATGACGAGAAAGCTAGTAAGGCCCTTCCTAGGAGCCAGGCACTCTTCTAAGCGCTGGCATAGATTCATTCTTCAAAACAACGCTGTCAGGTGGGCCTAGGAGGACCATGATTTTACAGTTGGGGAAACTGAGGCACAGGGGGCTAAGTCACTTCCCCAACATCACCAGCCGATGGCTGATAGAGCCAGGAGGAGAACCCAGGCAGCCGGGCCCCAGTTTCCAAGCTCTGACCACCGGGCTGTGTGGTCCCTCACCAGGCAGCTCCTGCGGCCCAGGGAGCGTGAGTCCGCGAGGCACCCTGAGCTCCTCACATGCAAGTGCGAATCACCTGCCTGCCCAGCCCGGGATTGACCTGCTGGGTTGTTCAGTCTTTGGCTCCTGCTCCCCAGCCCACCACCCCGTGCCTGGCACAGGGAGGTCTTAGCAAACGTGTCTTGAGTTGAACGCGGTCTGAGAGGGCGTCCTTGGCAGTTGGCTTCCCGACCTCTGCTTGAGACCTGGGTTATGGGGACTCGTCTCGGGGGCACCCACCTCCTTCTCGGCCCTCGAGAGCCTCTGGCTGTGGCCGCAGGGACATCGGGCTCAGCAAAGTTGGCTCGCAGAGCCAAGCAAGCCCCTCCCACCAGGGCCCGCCACAGCCCCTTAGCCGGTTCCCGTCCTTACGCGCAGCCCCGGGGCGGGAGGGGTCGCGCCCTCTCC
This sequence comes from Indri indri, assembly GCA_004363605.1. Taxonomy (NCBI): domain Eukaryota; kingdom Metazoa; phylum Chordata; class Mammalia; order Primates; family Indriidae; genus Indri; species Indri indri. The sequence continues at coordinate 10,059 of RJWJ010015322.1, read as the reverse complement.
TCGGCGGGGCTTCCCCTACCTCACGCGGCCCCTCCTTGCAGGGCACTGCAAGACCCACGCGGTCGCTGAGCACCGCTCAGCTCGTGCAGCCGTCGGGGGGCCTGCAGGCCTCGGTCATCTCCAACATCGTGCTCATGAAGGGGCAGGCAAAGGTAAGGAAGGAACGGCCGCGAGAAACCCTGGAGCAGCGCCGGACTCGGACTCCGGGCTGCGTGTCCGGGGAGGGTGGGGTACGGCTGCGCGGGGCGGTGGAGCGTCGGGGCAAACACAAAAGGGTCTCATCTTTCTAAACTCAGAACCAGCCGAGTTCAAGAAACACACATTTCTCTAATTAGACACAGTGATCACTTTCCCGCAGAGGAGACCATTCCCCACCAACTGCTAATACCTGCCCTCACAGCTTTTCCCTGATTTATTCCTGGCGGGATATTTTCCAGGACTAAATTTTACCTGATACATGAATCCAAATTGTTTACACAGACTTCTGGATCCCGATTACCTCCACCATTCAGATGTTGGCATAATAAAACATGAACCCAGACATAAATTTTCAAACATATACGCGCCCTGCTACGTGTGGGTAATTCGAGGGTCTGTGACGCTTTGCTGTCGGTCGGAACCCCCAGAAGAGGCGGAACCCACTCGAGCTCCCTCGAGGTGGGGAAGCATCGCGCTGACCGCTGCTCCACACCGAGAAACATCAAGGCAGAAACAAAAATGTGGGTGGAGGCCAGGCCTGCAGTCTAGCTCTTGGGGAGGCCAAGGTGGGAGGATAACTTGAGGCCAGGAGTTTGAGACGAGCCTGGGCAACATAGCGAACCTTCCATCTCTACAAAAAATTTAGAAAAAGATTAGCCAGGGATGGTGGTGCTCACCTGTAGTTCTAGCTACTCAGGAGGCTGAGGCAGGAGGATCGCTTGAGCCCAGGAGTTTGAGGCTGCAGTGAGCTATGATGATGCCATCATACTCCAGCCTGGGCAACAGAGCAAGACCCTGTCTCAAAAAAAAAGAAAGTATCAGTGGTAATAGGGCATCTGAGATGTTTCTTTGTGCTGTCCCCAAAGAACGCTGCCTTTGTGTGTGGGATTGACATGCACACGAAAATAACTGGGACAGACACAGGCAGTTTCTGTAAATGTTCTCAGACCAGCCCAAGCAACCCAGGTGCTGAAATAAGGAAGGATTGATTTCTTTAACCTGTCTGACATAGTTTTGGTGTGTGGTGTGAGGGAGGGTCTAGCTGCTGCCTGTGAGCTCTGCAGGGTGGGCCCTGCACACACCCCAGCTCAGAGGCAGGAAGTGATTAGTCTGGAATCACCCATGGAGGGAGAGCACTAGGGCTCTGGTCTCCGTCCAGACTGCCCTGTGCGGGGAACGTCAGACCCCGCGGAAGCTCCGGACACGGCCCTGCCCAGCAGGCCTCACAGTACTGCCCTTGCAGTTCCTGCCAAGCCCTGAGGTCTGTGACTCCAGGGGGCACCTTCCCTTCCTCCTGGTCCCTTTGTTGAAGCTGAGGCAGCCTCAGAAAACATGGCCCAGCGGAAAGCACGGCGCAGTCCTAAACCCGCCCTTCTCTTCTTCCCCCAGGGCCTGGGCTTCAGCATCGTTGGGGGAAAGGACAGCATTTATGGTCCCATTGGGATTTACGTCAAAACCATCTTTGCAGGGGGAGCGGCGGCCGCCGACGGGAGGCTACAAGAAGGTAGATTTCCCAGCCCTTCTCGGACCACGGTGGAGGAGTCAGAAGCAAGATCCGGAATTGCTAGGCTGTGGACGACAAGGGGAATGCAAAGTGTTTCTCGATCTTTCAGAATCCGGCCTGCATGATTCTGGGGTCTGCGGGTGGGGGCACATCCCCGCAGGGGCTCCCCACGACTGGCACCCGGCCGCGTGTGTCCGCTCGCTCGGCCCTGGCGCCACTGCCAGTCGGTGGCCAGCCTGGGGCGGGGTCCGAGGGTCTGTTTCTGCCCCTCCCCCCCGTTCTCTCTCTGCCTTTCCCGCTCTGTCCAGGGTCCTCTCTGGGTCGCTGGGACCCACTGACTTCGCTTCTCCTTCCTTCTCCTTGCCCTGCCCAACCCACAACCGGAGGGAAACGGGTCCAGCGCTTCTCACAGATGAGTCGGATGAACATTCTCTAAGAGCCACGGAGCTCTAGGCCCCGGGCGTGTGGAGAGGAATCAGACGTGATCCCCCTTTGAGGAGCTCATGGTCTGCCAGCTGGGGATCCCCCACCCCCGACAACCCCTGTCCTTTCAGCCACCACCCCCCCCAACTCATTCACGCCTTCGCAAGGTGGGAGCCCGGCCACCTGTCAGTGGGGGACCACTGTCCTCTTGTCCCGGAGGGCCGGGGTTTCCTCCTCACCCCGCTCCACCCGAGTCAGAGCCACGCCTGGATTATCGGGCAGTGGCTGGGCCCCAGGAGATCGGGCTCCAGCTCAGGGGCGGGGAGTCATGGGGCGCGGTGGCCACCGCAGGCCAGGGACGGGCTTGCACTCAGGGAGGCCAAAGAGAAGGGACAGCTCAGCATCCTCAGGCCTCTGTCGGGCCGGTTTCTGGAAGCCTCGCCGCCTCTCCTAGCCTGGCTTGTTTAGGGCTGGGGGTTTTATACAGCTCACAAACAAAGCCGAGTTTTTACATTTCTAAATGGCTGAAACATTTGAAAGTGTTTTTGCTTCGTGTGTGATATGTGAAAATTAAGGGAAATTTAAATGTCGGTATCCATAGAAACGCTTTCTTGGGACACAGGCCTGCTCATCTGTCTACCTGTTGCCTAGGGCTGCTCTCGGCTGCCACGGCGGCGTCAAGCAGTTGGGACAGAGACTGTTGCTCCCAGAGATTAAAATATTTACCGTCTGGCTCTTTATAGAAAAGTTTGCCGACTCCAGCACCAGGCAGGGCTGTGCGTGCGGATCTTACCGTGTGGGCAGTGCGGAGCTTTGAAGGATTTAGAGTGTGGGAGGGACCCGCTGTGACCAGGGTTTTGGGGTGACTCGGGAAGCAGAGTGTGGGCTGGGGTGGGCTGGCGAGACCAGACCACAGGCTGCTGTGAGAGCCGGACTCAGCTCTGAGGACCTGCCCCAGACAGTGGCCCTGAAGGGTGAGAGAAGTGACAGAGACCAGGTAGAGGTGGTTTGAGCCCCAAAAGGGAGGGTGACGTCCCAGGGTGACTGCTGGGTGGCGCTGCCCAGCAGGGGAATGAAAACGTGGGCACTGTTCAGGGAGTCCGAGCTGGGGCATCAGCACATGGACAGCGGCCGAGGTTGCGAGTGGACGAGGGAACAGGAGGAGTCGGGGGAGGCGGCCCGGCACGGTTCTAGGGGAGCAGCTAACTCGAGAGGCAGGCGGGGAAGAGTGAAAGAGAGGAACGAGCAGCGGGACCAGCGCCCAGAGCGTCTGCCGCCGTTTGTTTTACTGTCTTGTGTTGGAGCAAAGCGCGGGGAGCGGTTGGGGTGGCAAGAAAGAGTCTCGTGTTTTGTTTCATTTCCTGAATGTGAGCATGCCCAGGACGACCTTTTTATTTTTTTTCTGAGTGTTTTTCCCCCTTAATTAATATTAATTACAAGCAAAAAACAGAGAATTTCAATGAGCCGAGACATTCAGCTTGTATGCAATCCCTGATGCTAGCCTCAAAAACTAACCAAATCTTTTGTAATTTCTTCCAAAAGTGAAGTTTTTTAATCCACCCTCGAGTTCATGGCAGATACGGTAGTTGCAGCAAAGGTTTGGTGTACACTGATGTTTCGTTTTTACTCTTTCCAAAAACTGATTGTGTAAGATTTATTTGGTAAAACCTAAGTCATTCAACTTTCACCAGATATGATCAAATAAAGAAAGGACACTCTGAGGAGCCCAGAGCTGGGCCGCGTGGCTCCGTCAAGATGGACATTCTCATACTTGCGGAGAGGCTCGGCCCCTCATGGAATTAAGGACATTCTAGGCCAGGTGCGGTGGCTCATGCCTGTAATACTGGCACTTTGGGAGGTCGAGGCAGGAGGATCGCTTGAGCCCAGGAGTTCGAGACCTTTTGTCTAAAGGAATGGACATTCTGAAATATTTTCTTTTTCTATCATTCCTTCAGCACACATTTAATTATATTTTGATTATTTTTTTTAATGTGTCTATTTTCACCCCCACACTTGGAGTCTCACAAAGTCCAGGACTGGTTCCTTTCATTTTCCACTTTGGTTCCGGCAATCGAACAGATTGAATTGATCGGAATACTCTCCCCACACTGCCTCCACCCTCTGTCTCCAACACGTGGACATATCAAAGAAAATAGCACATCTGAACTCGAACGCAGGAAATGCAAACGTCCGGCTGCTAGAAAACAAGGGAACAGCTTTAAACCTCAGCGTGGCGAACCCGGGAGCTGACGCGGTGGCGCCCAGAGGGCTGCCAGATTCCGTACAGACCCGAAGGGCCGGGGGCCAGGCTTTGAATGCCCACACAGGGACTGGGGCCAGGGCTTGGGTCCAGGTGAGGACCCGAGAACCTGCATGGAGCCTTGGTACTGAAAGAGCTGCCCCCCATGAAAGGCTGCAGGTGCCAGGGAAGCAGCCGGAAACGTAACTTTGCCCAGGGTTCCCGAGGGGGCAAAAATCTCTCTCACAAGGAAATGATACCAAAGCCTGTGTCATGTATGGGCACACGGGTCACATTTATGGTTCTAATACAGCACAGGAATCTCCAAGCTGAGAAATTAATATTAAAACCAGTCCCAAACCAGTGAAACCCTTGAGGTGCCTGGTGGTATGTGGGAACTCCACAGAAAAACTGAATATCCTGAAAAGTGAGTTTGCGATAGAGATTACGTACTACGTCAGGAAGTGGCCACTATTCAGGAGGGTCATCAGAAATGACAGAAAGCAGTACCAGCCCTCAAAAATTTAAGATAACAGAATAATTGAAAAGAAACTATAGAATTATTATGTTTAAGATCATTTTTAAAAGATAAAAGAAGGAATTTAAACTATAAGACCAGAACACAATGAAAAAATTAGATGGATGTGGGAAAAAAAACTTCCCAGAAATAAACAAAAAAAATCATAGTCATTGAAATAAAAACCTCAATGGGTGGATTTAACAGAAGATTAGAAGCAGTTGTTAGGAAAATTAGTGAACTGGAAATTATACAGTAGGCCACATGAACAATAAAGAAGAGAAAGATAAGCACAAAAGAAAAAGGAAGAACAGGGTAAAAAGGTTCAAAATACACCTGATAGGAATTTTTAGAAGGAAAGAATAGACGGAAAGAGAGAGACGATGTGCAAAGAGATAATGGCTTAGAATTTTTCAGAATTGATTTAAGGCGTGAAACTTCAACCTGAGGAAGCACAAAGAAGTTCCTTCCACCCCAGCTCATCACAGTGAAATTGCAGAATTTCAAAGACAAAGGGAAAAAGTCTTAAAAGCAACCAGGAAAAAAATGTGGATTATACGCAATGGAACCATGATTAGGTGACGGTGCATTCGTCAGCGATAAGCCCAGAGGCCAGTGTGAAAATAGTGTCCACTCTGAGCTGCCTAGTACGGTGTCAAATACAGAGAAAGTTCTCCCTGTTTGTGTACGGGATACACTGAAAGAGATGCGGAAGTGGTTTTACAGCCACATAAAGTTGGATTTCTAGATAGAGAAAAAATTGTTCACCTGGAAGTACAGTGTTGTGAGAAGGAACGTGAAGTCAAAAGACCCAAGTCCTAATTCTCTGTGCCATGTGACCTGGGACTTCCCTGAGCTCGCTTTAATTCTACTCTAGAATGAGGTCTACGTTGCTTTCCGCACACGTCACGTCCAACCCACAGCTACTGAGCACTTTGCTGACCTCACCCAGCATTGGCCCAGAGACTGCATCATCTGTTAATAATAAGACAAAGCTTCTGAGCCCAGCAAGCCGCCAGCCTGGCCAGGAGTGACTTTTGCAGATCACTGATCACCACCCAGGTGACACGTGCAGTGACAGCCGTAGGTACAGGGTGCCCTGAGTGTACAAAGGAGATAAAGGTAGCAGGGGCTGAAAGATTGAGAAGAGACAGGAGAAGAAGGTCGGAGGCGTACGTGTTAGTGGAGAAAACACATGGAACAGGCATGTAAATACACAGACCGGTGTGGAAAACGCCGGTCCTGTTGCATCAGAAAATCGTGCAATGGAGCAAGACGTGAGGGTCAGCGAGGCAGGGGGAGGGAGGGGAAGCAGAGACGTGGGCAGGCCCAGAGCAGGCCGGGGCTTCTGTGCCTGGCCAAGAACCCTGGATTTCACCCGGGAAGACAGGAGGTGCCAGAGAAGGCCCGTCGGTGCTGCCCCGCCCGCCTCGCAGGGGAACAGCACCAAATGCAGAAGTGTCCTTCCCTGCGCTTTGCGCATCATGCAGAAAGCTGGGCAGTGGGGAGACCAGAGCTCAGGGTAAGAGCAGAGTTCAGCTAAATCCCCCTGTGATTGGGCAACACTCTTCCCAGCTGCAGTTTCTCTCTCAACAGGTGATGAAATTCTGGAACTCAATGGTGAATCGATGTCTGGACTAACACATCAGGACGCTTTGCAGAAGTTCAAGGTGACCGTTTCTTTTCAATATGTGCCACACTCCAGGGATTTCGGGCAAAGGAACCAAACCCTCAGTACCCAACCTGCAAATTCAAACTGTGGGATCCGGTACACGGGCACCTCGCTGGTGCCAGCCTCAGCGCAGTGTTAAAAGAGCCCCTTACTCAGACAGTAACGGTGTGACCAGGATGGTTGTGGGGGGCAGTTTAAACTACTTAAGATTTATAAAACTTCTTGAAACATTCCACATATTTATATGTGTTTACATTGACATATTTACAAATGTTTTTTAAGGCAATCACTAAAAGATATTCTGTGATATTTATTGATATTTAGAGTCTGGGTCCAGTTAGTTCAACCCAAGCCTCTACACCTCTATCCATCCATCTGGCATGGACATAGCATGTATGTGTGTGTGCACACAAATACGTCATACATGTAACACCTAACATGTAACACATGAATATATGCATGTCTATGTGTTACACGTGCACTCACAGCTGCATTTCCTTAGCAAGCATCTTACCACTGTTCTCCTGGGGCCCAGTGTTCTCCCCTCCCGATCGCCGTGGGGTGCCGTAGCCGTCTTCCTCTCCTTTCAGCAAGCCAAGAAGGGGCTCCTCACCCTCACCGTGAGGACCCGCCTGACGTCGCCGCCCTCCCTGTGCAGCCCCCTGTCCCCGCCGCTGTGCCGCTCGCTGAGCTCCAGCACCTGTGTCACCAAGGACGGCAGCTGCTTTGCCTCCGAGAGCCCCCCGGCGCCCGCCGGTGTCGCCAAGCCCAACTACAGGATCGTGGTGGAGGTTTCCCTGCAGAAAGGTAGGGGTGCTGCCACGGGGGGCGCCACCCTCCTCCACCTGCTGCCTGGGTCCCCAGCACTGGCTGTGTCACCCAGCTTTCCCCCTGGAGTAAGCCCGGGAGCGGGACGGGGTGCTGTCTTCCGGCAGGTTTCATGGCCACTGCTTGACTGGGCTTGGCAGCCAGGTCTAGTCCTCTGCTTAGAGAAACTCAGGACGCACTTTGAAAACCCAGTCCCTGTGTTCTGCTGCAGGGACTGGAATAGAACAAAACAGAGCAAACACAAATTGCACGCGAAACGACACCCCCCGCGGACACAGTGGACCAGGAGTCGTAGCTCTGCAGCCGATACACGAAGAGCCCTTGGGCAGGTCCCTGCCCCTTCCCCGGGGCCCTGTTTTCTTACCCGTAGCAGAACTGAGGTCCTTTCTGGCTCTGACGTTTGGGGGTCAACAGTGATTCCCTTTGCCACTCCAGCTGTGCTGCCACCTGCAGCGGGCTTGGGAGGCCCTCTCTGCCAGGCGTGCTGAGCTGGCACCTGCAGGAGGAAGAGGAGGCAGCGTGGCACAGAGCTGGGCTCCAGCGGAGGGCCCGGCAGGACTCTAGGGGCAGAGACAAGGCTGCAGGGCCAGGTGGGGCAGGTAGGGTGAGAGGCGAGGTCGGAGCGCTTGGCAGAGGCAGAGACAGACCCTCTTGGCAGCTCGATTCTCTTCTAATCACAGCGGGAAGCCCTTTAAGGGTTTCTAAGCTGGGAAATGACACGTCAGCTCATTTTTTGAAAAGCGTCCCCTAGGTTTCCCTGTGGGAATGGCCTGCAGGGTGACAGCAGCAGAGGCCAGGAAACCCCGCAGCCGTTGGGCGGAGAGTGGGAGGAGAGGGCGCCGAGGCAGGCGGCCGGGCCGAGAGGTGCCGTGACGTGGAAGGAGAGGGCGTGTAGTTAATCCCCTGCTGGCCGGGAAGCTCCCCAAGGCCCCGATGCCTCTGGGTGCCCACGAGCCTGGCAGGGCCCTTGGTGTAGATGCTAGCGGCCTGGCCCCACCAGCCGCATCGGGCTCTCGGAGTTTACCGGGCAGACACGAGAGGGCAGAGACGCAGCCTCAGACTGCTGTTTCCCCGAGGGGTTTTTTGCTCATTTTACATAATGCAGCTTCTCAGCCTCCACCCCGCAGATTTGGTTGCAATAGCGTTTGGGTGAGGCCCAGAGAGCTACGTTTTAAATGAGTAGCCCAGGCCGCTTGGGCGCTCGCTGGGCTGGGAAACTTGCTCTGGTCAGGAAACCTGGGCTCCGGGAAGGGCCCTGACCTTGCTCGCGGGCCATATCACAGCCGAAATTCTCACCTGTTACGTAGACTTGCCAACAACTGCGGCCGGCATCCCCGTGGGACTATGGGAGGACCGGCGTGGGGAGGCGGAAACACTCACCCAGTGCTTCGTAAATCACCCTGCCGAAGGAAAACCTTGGAGAGGGCCTCGCGCTGCCACTCCATCCTGTCCCCCTTGCTGGCTGCACCCCGTTTTCCAGGCCTTTCCATGGTGGAGAGCCCAGGCCCTCTCCTCCCCCACGCGGGGGTCCCGTCCAGCCCCTGGCCCCAAGGCCACCCATGTGCTGCTGCATCCACACCTGTGACTTCTGCCCTGGCTTCTCGGCTGGGTTCCAGGTCCACATGGGCAAGCATCCGCCCCCAACGTGGGCCGCTCGGCACCCAGCCTCGTCCTCGGAGCCCGGCCTCCGTAGCTCCCTGGTGCCACGTAAACCGCATCTGCTGCCCCTCCTCCAGCCACAACCCCCTGTGCGTGATTTTGATTTTAGTTATTAAATTCTCATATTTCACCCTCGGCAAGTCTGTCTTCACGACATAGTCCGCCTGCTTTTCTCTGCGCGCGAGCCGCGGTCCAGGCCACTGCAGCAGCCTCTCCCCGCCCCCGGCTCCCCTGTGCAGGCTGTGCGGACCCTGGCCTTTCGGGCCCTGCAGCTGGCCGCTTCCTTTTGCTTCAGGCCTTCGCACTGGCTGTTTCTGCTCCCGGGATGCTCTGCCGCGGGTCCTCATCCCGTGCTAGTGCTTGCCATTCGTATCTCAGCCCGAACGTTGTCTCTTTGAGGCCTGAGGTGGCCGTCCCCGCTGGCCAGCACATTCCCCATTGATTGTCCGCACAATACTTGTCACTCTCCGATGCCTCCCTCCCTGCCTGTCTCCCTCCCTCCTTCCTTCCTAGTCCTTGCCCACTCGGCCGCACTCTCCCTGGTCTGCCTTGGCCACGGTCCTGACGCTGGAGCCTGCGCACGGCTCACCCTCCGAGAATGTGGGAGGGACGAAAGCCATAGTAAGTAGACGCCACTGACTGACCCACAGCACCAAGAACGCTCACCATGCGTCTCCCCACCCCTCCTCGCAGAGGCTGGCGTGGGCCTGGGCATCGGCCTGTGCAGTGTCCCCTACGTCCAGTGCGTCTCGGGCATCTTCGTGCACACGCTATCCCCGGGCTCGGTGGCACATCTGGACGGACGACTCCGGTATGTCTTTACTTCTGTGTTTGAGTAAACCCCTGGCTTCCAACGAGGGAAGAAACACCTTAGAGCATTAGGGGCTCGATTTGGGGTGAGATATTTGGAATGATCCGGGCACGGCTCAGAGCCTCTTTCCTGACCGCGTGGTCCCTGGACCCGCAGCTTCAACTTTACAGGGAGTTCGTTAGAAACGCAGCATCTCAGACGCCCACCC
>RJWJ010015321.1:0-36421 GCA_004363605.1 Indri indri | reverse complement strand
GCCCATCTGGGGTGATGAACTATCCCATTTTGCCTAGGACTGTCCTGTTTTTGGCACTGAACCTTCTAATCTGGGGCGAACTGAGAACGTTGGTGAATGACATCTGAAGTGACACGAATAGTAGGTGCCAGAGCAGAATCTGAACCCAGATCTGACCTCTTTCCTCCACTAAACGAATGGCTTATCAAGCATGTCAATCACATGAAACATATTCCAGTCCGCAGCAAGAGAGTCCAGGTGCTTCCTGCTGTCCTTCCCTTTACCCTCACCTCTCTGCAGTGGGGCCCAACCCAGGGAAGGGTCCCGGCCCTCGCCCATGGCCATCTTGCTGCCAGCAGGGAACAAAGACAGAGCTGAGATCAGGGCCTGCCAGACCTCTCCTCTACATGGCTGCCAAGATTCCAAACTTGAGAGCTGACAACAATAGCGAGAATGTGTTAGAAAGCTCCCAAGTGCCACCTCTTTGGCAGAAATGTGGGGTAGAAAGAACCTGGGCTTTGCAGCCAGTTAGCCCTGGGATCACGTCTGAGCCCCCCTGCTTAACAGCTGTGAGACCCTTGGCAAGCTACTTAATTTGGGTCTGAATTTCTAGTTTTCACTAATCCCCATCTTGGACGGCTGTTGGGGGATAACATTAGGCGGTTCGTATAAACTATGGAGTGCCTCCTAACAGCAGGCACTCAACACTTCGCTCCCCCCAACCTTGATCCACGTTAGGAGGGGCAGATCCTTTGATGAACCTGTTACCATCCAGGATTGCTCTATGTTGGCCATCCCATTCCTGAGGCTCTGAGCCTGCCCTCTCTTCCACTCCACCTGCGGGCCCTGTCGACACTGGAGCCTGCACCCTGGAGTCCATCGCTGGCTCTGCACCTGCAGGAAGCTGCGTCCCACTTTGCACCTGCTGCTGACCTTTCTACCCTTTCTACCCTGTCCAACCGTCTCCACTACCCCTATGTGAGTCTTCCATGTAACTAACAATTTGCTAAGCACACTTTTAGATTTCATTTAATCCTTTAAAACAACCCTTCGAAGTGGACTCTATTCTTCCTTTACTAATGAGGAAACTGAGGCTCAGGAACTTTACATAACTTGCCTGAGTGGCAGAACTGGACTTCGCCTGCTTCTCTTCTGTGTTGCGATCTCCTCCGATTTGGTCCGGAGGTCCCTCTTTGGAGGGTGGCCATGAGCTAAGACAGCCACTTGCTAGGAGAGCCCTGCCTGGAATGACAGGTTCAGGTGTGCGGGTCAGGTAAGACACAGCAGAGACCACAGAACAAAACGCACGAAGTAACAGAGACAGTTTCTTATTCCTTACAGACCCAGAGAGAAGAGGGCAGCGTGGGGAGAGACCTGAGAGCCAAAGCCTTTACTGGGGTCCAGAGTGTCCCCACGGGAAATTCCGACCGATGTGTTTAAGGCAAGCAGGCGCGAGTTCTAGGCGGTCGTGCCATGCCCGAGAGGGGCACTGTGGCATGTGTGCACAGTCCCCATGGGGTGCGGGCGTCAGTGGGCTGAGTCGAGTGGGCTGTATCCAGCTGTCCCGGGGGAGGTGGCCACAGAGGCGCTTGTATGAGGTAGATACCTGGATCCATCACACTGAGGGTCTGGAGGAGGCAGAGAACTGGCAACGGTGTCCCCGGTCGCTGGGCCCTGCTTTGGGCATGAGAAAGCTAAACACATTCAAAATGGTTGGTGCAGCAACATAAGATTATAAAAATCACTACACTCTGATACTAAAGGGTTGAGATCTTTTCACTCTGCAATTCTGGCAGCCGGAACCACATTTCCCTGGCCCCAGGCAGGGGTCACATTCCCCTCTGTCTCAGGGATGCCACTGTACCCACCGCACTGTGGAGTATTCATTTATGTTGCCCCTCGTGAGGCTGCGAGCCCCTCCAGAGCAGGAAACACGTGCCTCATTCCCATCTCCCTAGTGCCCTCGGTAAGGGCTTCGATTACATGAAGTTCCAGCTGTCGTTGCCTGTGTCACAGTGTTCTAGGGTTAGTTGAGCATTCTGTCCTCAAATGAGTGAGACACCATGTTTTCGTTTTCCATTTGTCTTGTTCTCCTGCTGGGCCAGAGAGATATGCCTCCCTCCTCCACTGGGAAGGAACTGGTGAGCCGGCAGGGGGGCTTCTCCCAGCAGTGGGGGCGGGGGGAACCAGCGCTGCTTCTTTTATAAAATGAATGGGCTTGAAAAAGTGATGACGCTAGAGAAAACATGCAAATCTCATAAACTTGCCGCAACTGGGACAAAGTTGCGAAGCACTGTGGATGCTGAAATCAGTGACTGGCTTCGGCTGGGCGTGCACGGGGCGTCGGTTGGTCTGCAGTGCTTTCAGTTGGGAAGGAAAAGAACAAAGTGGAAGCCTATGTATGGGACGCTAGAAATATATCATTTAGGTTTATAAACTAAACCACGAGGGGTAGTTAGGACTTTTGTGACTTTCTCATTCGGTGGGTGCCGCGCACCGATGCCTACAGAAACCCTTCCCGGGCACTCGCCTTGCACCAGGCAGTGCCCCAGAGCCTTGCCCACAGCAACCATACCGTTTTCACAGCAATGCTGAGAGGTAATTACAGCCATCACCTGCTTTTTTTTTTTTTTTTTTAAGATGAGAAAACAGATGCACAGGGAAGCAAAATAACGTGCCCGAGGCGCACGCCAGAGTCTGCTTTCAACCAGCACCCCCTCTGCCTCTGTCTTGACACATTTGCAGAACATCTCGCGCATGAGAGCAGATGACTGCTTGAACCTCATGCGATTTACAAAGGAAACCAAATCTGCTCATATTTTTAGATGAGTTCTTCCTGACACAAAGCAAGAAATAAGTGCATCCTAGTGGAAGAGCCTCGACTCCTTCCCACTGTGGTAGCGATTTATCCAGCGTAGTTGTGCACTAGGTCTGGCAGATTCTAACATTTCAGATGGACAGGAATTTCATCCCTTAGAATGTCATATTGTCACGTGTTCTGGAGAGTGATGACTGTTTTGAGGAGGAAAACAAAGAAAGGAAAAGAAAGAGTTGCAGTTGTCAAGCAATTCAGTAAAAGACGAGGACACCATGAAAGTGAAAACTCAGAGGCCAAAGTCACCATGTGAGTTAGACCTCAGTAAAAAAGGAAATTAAAACCAGGATCACAAATGACTCGAGCTTCAGTTGTCCAAACTAACTGACAGAAAATTCTTTTTCAAGTCTTAGGATGCATTTGACAGGCTCTTCAGTATCTGAGCTCAAGCTCAACCATGAAATATAGCTAACGGCAGGCGAGTGAGATAATAGCTGCCCAGATTCACTTTGTCTGAAAGGGGCCAAAAAGAAAGACCACAGTATTTTGTGAAAATTTGTAGAAAGAATAAACACTTACTTACTCAGTACCTACCTCATGCCAGGCCTGTGCCAGGGGTTTGGCAAAAATTGGTTTGTTTTATTATCTCCAATTTTCAGATGAAGAAACTGAAGTTCAGTAGGTCACCTATCGGGTAAGGGCTGGAGCCAGGCTTTAAGCCCAGGTCTCTTTATAAGACAAGATTCTGTCCACAAATGCGTGGTACATTGCTACAGGTCTCTGGCTTCAACAATGTGTACTTACCTACCCTGAGTCTGGGTTTCTGGACCCTCTTTAGTGCTGCTGTGGCCACCCAAGCTGCCCTAGAGGTGTCCCGACCCACGCCTAGGCTGACAATTTTGAACAAAGAGTGTTTGTATACAGAGAACTTGTATTTGAACCTTACCTTTTGAGGGAGGTAGAATTCATTTGTTTTTCTCATTTTACAAATGCAGAAATGAAGGTTCCAGAGAATGATATGACTTCTATAAGTTCACACCCAGAATTCTGTCCTTATGTCCAGTATTATTCCCAGTACAGCATTTCTCCAAAGCAATTATAAAAAGAAACTAAAGAAAACCTGGCCATGTGTGGTGGCTCACACCTGTAGTCCCAGCATTTTGGGAGACCTAAGTGGGAGGATCACTTGAGGCCAGGAGTTTGAGGCTGTAGTGAGCTATGATGGTGCCACTCCAGGCCGGGCAACAGAACAAGACCTTGTCTCTAAAAAACACAAATTACAAATGAAAAAATTAAAACCTGAATACAAACCCTTGCAAGAAGAGCAACAAAGACACGTGAAAAGACGAAGGGGTAACATTTACTAGACATCTTGCTGCAGCCTAGACCAAAGGCGTTGCCTTGCTTAGTCATTTGACAATCATTTATGAGTGCCCACTCTATGCCAGGTGTGAAGGTAGGGGCTGGGAATTTAAAGACGAATAAAACAGGGTCCCTACCCTAGAATGAGCTCTCAATTTTAGTGGGGAAGACTTCATTGTAAACAGATATATTGCAGTGCAGGGTAATTAGAGCCATAACAGAGTGACACAGGAAGCAGCACGGGAGGTCAGAACGGAATGACAATTCTATTTGAAGTGGAGGGGCTGGGAGCTGAGACCCTTCTGAGAGAAGGCTTGGTGGTGGGTGCAAGCTGGTGGTGGTAGTGTCTGAATATTCTGTAGGCTTCTAGGTGGGCGGAAGGTGCACAGCATTTTAGGCAACGAGCGAAGATGAGCAGCTGCAGGCCTTTGTTGGGGTAGGGCTGGGGGAGTGGAGGGACCCCCTTTGCAGCTTGGTGAAGTCTTTCTGCTCACTAAACTTCATTTATTGGAGCAGCACCCAAATTCGTTTTTGCGATGAGACCCTTCGCTCAAGTGGAAACATGCGCTGAGGCCCAATGTGTAAATAAGAAGGCAGAGAATTTTTTTTCTTAACGGGGAAACAGATCTTCCCAATTGTTTGGAAATATATTTTGAAACATTCTTGATGGGGGTGAAGAGACAGATCCCCCATGGGGTCTGAATTTGCACCAGGGGGTCTGAATTTGCACCAAGACTTTGAAAAGAGGGCAAAGCTGCTTCCCCTGAGAGAGGGGCAGTTCGGGAGGGGAGGAGAGGGCCAGCGACATGGGAAATGCCACACCGCTCCTGTCCTGGCCTCCCATTTCCGCTCTTACCCTGCCCAAGTCCATCCTCCACTTGATCAAAATCTGGAGAGTACTCCGTCTCTCCAAATACGACCGTGTACTCCATTGCTCAAAACCCTCCCGTGGCCGCCCTCACTCTAAGAATAGAAGTCAAACTCCTGGCCACGCCTCCCGGGCCTGCGCCATCTGCCTGCCGGCTGCTGCCCAGACCTCACCTCCTGCCGCCTCCCCTCGCTTCCCAGCAGCCGCTCTGCCCTCCTTGCTGTTTCCAAATTCACGGCACACACTTCCCACTCAGGGCTTCGGAACTTCTTGTTCCCTCCACCCGGACCACTCTTTACCCAAATATTTGTATTTCATTCCATCACTTCAATCTGGTATCTTCCCAAAGGTTACCCGAACAGAGAAGCTTCCAGCTAAAAGGGCAGCTTCCCCATCTCACTCTGTGCTCTCACTCTGCTTTGTTTATGTCGTAGCACTCACTGCTCCCTGACATACCGTGAAGCAACTTACGTATTCGTTTGTCTGACTTTCCCTACTGGAGTGAAAGCTCTGTTGGGCTCAGAAAATGATATCTCAATAGAAGCAGACTCAAGTCTCTCTGATCTTCCCTGTGTGCCTCCTGTCTCTCAACCCTCTGACTCTCCCAAAGCACAGAATGAGGCTTTTCTCTGATAGTCCCTCCTCCACCTTAAGACTGAACCTGCCAAAGAGAACACAAATGCCTTCCATCCCCTTCCTGACAAGACTGAATGAAGAATGCAACCACACAGGGACAGAATTTTTCATAAGACAGTCTGCCTCTTGGGCTCATTCAGATTCCAAAGAGAATCATTTACAAGTTAGTCTCTGTCTCCCAGGTTCATTCATTCCCCCTAAAAATTCTTTACTACACCTCAAAATTGCTATACTCCCCAGCTCCTCTTCCCCTATGAAGAAGGGTATAGAGTCATCCGCACCTCATTATGTCATCGGGTAAGCAGTCTCCTGCAAGTACCCCATGCTTGTGCGTAATAAATAAATTTTGTGTGCCTTTTCCTCCTATTCATCTGCCTATTGTCAGTTCATTTTCTGCAAACCTTTATAGGGCTAGAGTGTGGAGGGGGAGATTTCCCTTGGCCCCCATGGCTCCTTGAAGAAGGCTGTTGACTCAGCCTCGTTGCTATCTCTCGAGCATCTGGAATGGTGTCTCCAACAGAGATGCCTGATAAGTATTTGTTGAATGAGGTGCTTTGCCAAGGGGGCAGAGGGGGCAGAGGGGGCAGAGCGGGCAGTGGAGAAAGTTGCCCTGCAGAAGTGGAAAGCTTTGGAAGGGCTTTGGACTTTCGTGCCTGTAGGACTGGGGATTGGATGAGGGATTAAGGCAACTTCATCTAGATTTTAAGGGACAGGTAGGCCCCAGCTGCACATGGGTTAAATGTAAAACAGATCAAAGAAGAAATGACGAGGCAGAGGTGGGGCCTGGTGTTTTACTGCCTTCACCTTCTTCCTTCCAGCTCCTCAGTCACCACATCATGGCAAACCCTAGAAGTGCAACATTAGCTCCATGGTAGCCTTCCTTGTCTCTGGGACAGACAGAGGATGGGCCCTGAGACCCCTCCAACCATAGGGTCAGCGTCTCCTGCCCTCTGGGGAGGAGAATGAGGACTTGCTATAAGGGACCCAGGTGAAAGCGCCCTTTATAAAATTAATAAAGGGCCACAAGGTGGAAACCGTGGTAGGAGCCTGAACTCCACAAAGGTATAGGTGTAGTTAAAATATATAAAACCAGCCATTGTTCCCTAGCTGCTTTCCTATAATTGCTTACTATTCTTAGCTTTCTTTATTGCTCCCATAGATGACATCATCCTTGTGAAACTCAAGACTAGTTTTTGAAATATTTTCCAAGCCCTGCACTCCCGTGGACCAGCTGACCCACCTAGACCAGTGGCCCACACCAAAGAACAGACTCACTGGTCTTGCAACCCCTACCTAGGAATTGACTTAACACAAGAAGACAATTTCTGTTTCGTGATCCTATGAGTTCATCCCCAGCCAATTAGCAGACCCAATTGCCTAGCCCTTTGCCCACCAAACTATCTTTAAAAACTCTTTCTCGGGGCGGGCGGACGGACCACCTGATGGGAGGGACGGGAGGTGAGCAAGATGGTGCAGATGCAGGGCATCAGGAGGAAAGTCTGTTGCTACTACAATGGGGATGTTGGAAGTTACTACTATGGACAAGGCCACCCAATGAAGCCTCACCAGATCCGCATGACTTACAATTTGCTGCTTGACCGAAAAATGAAAATCTATTGCCCTCACAAAGCCAATGCTGAGGAGATGACCAAGTACCACAGTGACGACTACATTAAATTCTTGTGCTCCATCCATCCAGATAACATGTCTGAATACAGCAAGCAGATGCAGAGATTCAACATTGGTGAGGACTGTCCAGTATTTGATGGCCTGTTTGAGTTCTGTCAGTTGTCTACTGGTGGCTCTGTGGCAAGTGCTGTGAAATTTAATAAGCAGCAGACGGACATCACTGTGAATTGGGCTGGGGGCCTGCACCATGAGAAGAAGTCCGAGGCATCTGGCTTCTGTTACATCAATGATATCGTCTTGGCCATCCTGGAACTGCTAAAGTATCACCAGAGGGTGCTGTATATTGACATAGATATTCACCATGGCGATGGCGTGGAAGAGGCCTTCTATACCACAGACAGGGTCATGACTGTGTCCTTTCATAAATATGGAGAGTACTTCCCAGGAACTGGGGACCTATGGGATACTAGGGCTGGCAAAGGCAAGTATTATGCTGTTAACTACCCGCTCTGAGACGGGATTGATGATGAGGCCATTTTCAAACCAGTCATGTCCAAAGTAATGGAGATGTTCCAGCCTAGTGTGGTGGTCTTACAGTGTGGCTCAGACTCCCTGTCTGGGGATCTGTTAGGTTGCTTCAATCTGACCATCAAAGGGCACGCCAAGTGTGTGGAATTTGTCAAGAGCTTCAACCTGCCTATGTTGATGCTGGGAGGAGGTGGTTACACCATTCGTAACGTTGCCCAGTGCTGGACATGTGAAACAGCTGTGGCCCTGGACACGGAGATCCCTAATGAGCTTCCATACAATGACCACTTCTAATACTTTGGTCCAGATTTCAAGCTTCACATCCGTCCTTCCAATATGACTAACCAGAACACTAATGAGTACCTAGAGAAGATCAAACAGCAACTGTTTGAGAACCTGAGGATGCTGTCCCATGCTCCTGGGGTCCAAATGCAGGCAATTCCCGAGGATGCCATCCCAGAGGAAAGTGGTGATGAAGATGAAGAAGACCCTGACAAGCGCATCTCAATCTGTTCCTCAGACAAATGAATTGCCTGTGAGGAAGAGTTCTCTGACTCTGACGAGGAAGGAGAAGGTGGCCACAAGAACTCTGCTGACTTCAAAAAAGCCAAGAGAGTCAAAACAGAGGATGAAAAAGAGAAAGATCCAGAAGAGAAGAAAGAAGTCACAGAAGAGGAGAAAACCAAGGAGGAGAATCCAGAAGCCAAAGGGGTCAAGGAGGAGGTCAAGTTGGCTTGACCAGATCTCTCCAGCTCTGGCTTCTTGCCAAGTACCCCACCTTTCTCCTCTACCCCCTCAGATTTTATATTTTCTAATTCTCTTTGTATTTATATGAAAACTTATTAAATATAAATATCCCCAGGGCTAGATAGAAACAAAGAAACGAGGGCCCTGAGCCCAGGGCAGCTGTTCTGGGTGAACTCTTCTAGGAGCTGCCTCTAGCCACCCATCCCTCCCCAGTCTTAATTTCAAACCATAAAGAGTACCAGGTCTGGGTAGAAGGGATACTTTTATGCAGTTGTAAGACAAAATCCTGAAACACCAAGTGCTTGCTTAGTAGTTTTGGAAATGTGCCCTTATTGAGCATTCTAGAAGGGGTGGCTGGGTCTTCAAGGATCCCCTGTTCTTTTCTGGCTCCTAAGGTAACATCAGCCATGTTTAGATTGGTTCTGTTCTCATACCTTCCCACCGGCCTCAGGTGAGCCAAGCAACTCACACTGCCTGCCCTGTCTTCCCCCAGTTCTGCGGGTGGAGGTTGGTAGTCTAGTTTCCTTTTTGAGATACTATTTTCATTTTTGTGAGACTCTTTGTAATAAAATGGTACATTTCTATTAAAAAAAAAAACAAACTCTTTCTCCCAAATTCTCAGGGAGATGGGTTTGAGAATTTGCTCCTGTCTCTTCATGTGGTGCCTGTGATATTAAACTCTTTCTCCACCATAACACCTGGACCTTGCCTGGACTGGGGGGGGAGAATAGGAGTTGGGGGGAGCATGTTTCTGTTTGTCATTAACTTCTGTCCATCACTTTCAGCACAGAACTTCAACAATTTACCCTCTGTTTCTTCAAGGCCTATCCGGTGCTCTTTCCAAGTCTTCTGTAAGATGTTCCACACTTACACTGCTGCCCAGCTTCATCAGCTTGACTTTCTGTGCTTTAGATAAACACAAATCCTTCCTCTTTTTCTACCACTATTATCCACAGGGTATCTGCAAGCCTTTGTTTTTACATTTTTTTGAGACGGAGTCTCACTCTGTTGCCCAGGCTAGAGTGCCGTGGTGTCAACCTAGCTCACAGCAACCTCAAACTCCTGGGCTCAAGCAATCCTCCTGCCTCAGCCTCCTGAGTAGTTGAGACTACCGACACGTGCCACCATGCCCAGCTAATTTTTTCTATATATTTTTAGTTGTCCAGCTAATTTCTTTTCTATTTTTTCAGTAGTGACGGGATCTCGCTCTTGCTCAGGCTGGTCTCGAACTCCTGAGCTCAAACTATCCGCCTGCCTCGGCCTCCCAGAGTACTAGGATTACAGGCGTGAGTTACCGCGCCCGGCCTGCAAGCCTTTTTGACATTCTTAACAATATCTTTATACCACAGGGCAGAGAATAAGCAAAAAAACAGTGCATAACACATATAGGTCTTGGCCCCATGTGGGACATTGTGGGGAATGCATCCAGCCTGCATACATGCCATTTTATCACCCCTTGTGGGTATGTTTGCATGTGCGAATCTGGGTGGAAAGGATATATTGCAGCCGATGGGGGGGGCGGCGTGGGGGGGTGTTGGAGGGTCTTTTTTCCCTCGGGGATGCTGACTAAACTGTGTGTTGTGAGCCTGTGTTTGACTGTGCCCTATCACAGGGGACAGGTGTGGAATTTTTCAATTGGGACATCATGTTGGTGCTTGAAAAGTTTCAACGTTAGAGCAATTCAGATTTCGGATTTTCAGAAGAATGTTCAACCTGTATTGAGATACAAATCACATAACATAAAATTCATCCATTTGAAGTGTGAAATTAAGTGGTTTTTAGTATAATCACAAGGTTATGCAATCATCATTACTAATTCTGGAATACTTTCATCACCTCACAAAGAAACCTTGTACCCATTAGCGGTCACTCCCTGTTCTCCTGTTCCTCTGGCCCCAGTAACCACTCTTCTACTTCCTGTCTCTATGGATTTGCCTCTTCTGATATTCCATATAGATGGAATAATAACAATACTATGGTCTTTTGTCTGGCTTCTTTCATTTAGCATGTTTTCAAGATTCATCCATATTGTGCATGTGTAGTCAGCTATAGGAACTACAGGATAGCCTTTAAATCAGTAGATTTTGGTGTCTTTTTTTTTTTTTTTTTTTTTTTTTTTTTTTTTTTTTTTTGTAAGACGTGGTCTCACTACGTCACCCAGGCTAGACTTCAACTCCTGGGCTCAAGCAATCCTCCTGCCCCAGCGTCTCAAGTAGCTGGGACTACAGGCGCACCACACCTGTCCTAAACCAGTGTTTTTCACACTGTACGCAGTGAAGGCTTGGGCACCTGGGAGGCACCGTGGCAGAAGAGGACTAAGTGATGGGATCCTAACTTTTGTCTATTCCGCATGTTAGGCTTCTGCAGAAAATTTTATTTGAAGAAAAAATTTTTTTTTTTTTTTGAGACAGAGTCTCACTCTGTTGCCTGGGCTAGAGTGCCGTGGCGTCAGCCCAGCTCACAGCAACCTCAAACTTCCAGGCTCAAGCGATACTTCTTCCTCAGCCTCCCGAGTAGCTGGGACTACAGGCATGAGCCACCATGCCCGGCTAATTTTTATATACATGTATTTTTGGTTGTCCAGATCATTTCTTTCTATTTTTTAGCAGAGACGGGGGTCTCGCTCTTACTCAGACTGGTCTCGAACTCCTGACCTTGAGCAATCCACCCGCCTCGGCCTCCCAGAGTGCTAGGATTACAGGCGTGAGCCACCACGCCCGACCTGAAGAAAATTTTTGTTTCCTTTACTTAAAAAAAAAAAAAGTTTTAAAATTTGCTGAATTGAACTAATTACACATGTATCAAATATCCCCTGCTAGGTGCTAGAAGTATAAAGACTACTAGAGATTTGGTTCTCCTCATCCTCTAGTCAAAGGGCTTTTTCTTGGTGCTGTAACAAAGGTGTTTTTCGTAGGAGACTAAGGAGCACAAAGGAGGGGCAGCTAACTTTCTGTGGGGGTGTCAGGGAGGACTTTTTGAAGGAAGCAGAGTGTGTGCATGCAGGTGAGCAGTCCTAGAGCAGTGGTAGGGCCCAGCTTATGCAGACATTGGAAGCCATGAAAACTGCAAGTGGTTCAGTACACCTAAAATGCAAACTACACCTGGGCAAAGGATGAAGCCCCATGAAAAGGCAGGGTCCATGAATGTCATGCTAAACAATTTAAACTTCATCTAATGGGCTACAGGGAGTCCCCCAACCAAAATTTTGCCTATTGGATTGATACGATTTATATGAAAGCATCATTTTTCTCTTGTAGGTGGGGAAAATGGATTGGAGGTGAAGCAGGATGAGAGGAGAAAGTAGTTCAGAGACTAAATCTGGATCAGAAATGATGCAGGTCTGAACAAAGGCAGTATTACCAGGAAGAGAGTAGAGGGAAGAATCTGAGAGGTTGGAGATAAAGGGGAGAAGGGAGGATAGACTCCAAGAACTTGGTAAATGAATGCATGAGGGTGTCTGGGGCAACTATTGATGCCATGTCTGTGTCTTGGGCAACTGAGAAGGGAGGGATATCATTCTCTGAGATGGGGCACAAGCAAGGAAAAGTGAATTAGCTTTTAGACTTGTTGAGTTCTGATGTATCTGTGGTACATCCTGGTTGAGATCCAACATTAGGCAGAAGCATATTTGGGAATGAAGCTTTTCTTTTCTTTTTTTTTTTTTTGAGACAGAGTCTCTGTCACCTGGGCTACAGTGCCGTGCCGTTAGCCTAGCTCACAGCAACCTCAAACTTCCAGGCTCAAGCGATCCTTCTGACTCAGCCTCCTGAGTAGCTGGGACTACAGGCATGCACCACCATGCCTGGCTAATTTTTTCTATTTTTAGTTGTTTGGCTAATTTCTTTCTATTTATAGTAGAGATGGGGTCTCGCTCTTGCTCAGGCTGGTCTCGAACTCCTGAGCTCAAGCAATCTTCCCGCCTTGGCCTCCCAGAGTGCTAGAATTACAGGCGTGAGCCACCACACCCGGCCAGCTTTTCTTAAATTTAAATTTTAAACTGACAAATAATAATTGCATATATTTATGGGGTACAGTGTGATGTTTTGATATATGTTTACAATGTGGAATGATTAAAATAGGCTAGTTAATAAATCCATCACTTCACATATTTATCATTTTTTGTGGCAAAAACATTTAAAATCTACTCTTTCAGCAATTTATAATATACAATGTATTACTACTTACTGTAGTCACCATTTGGTGCACTAGATCCCTAAAGCTTGTTTCTGCAGTCTAACTGAAACTCTGTACTCTGATAAATGTCTTCCCTTTCCCCATCCATACTTCTCCCCCAGCCTCTGGTAACCATCATTCTACTCTCTACTTTTATGAGTTCAACTTCTTTGTTTTATTTTTTTAATTCAATTTTTTCTGAGACAGAGTCTCACTCTGTTGCCCCGGCTACAGTGTAGTGGCAGCATCATAACTCACTGCAACCTCAAACTCCTGGGCTCAAGCAATCCTCCTGCCTCAACTTCTTGAGTAGCTAGGACTACAGGTACATGCCACCATGCTCAATTAATTTTTCTATATTTTGTAGAAATGGGCTCTTAATTTTACTCAGGCTGGTCTTGGACTCCTGGCCTCAAGCAATCCTCCCGCCCTGGCCTCCCAAACTGCAATTCCCAAAGTTTTGAATGCTAAATATTAACATTTAGCATTAACTGTTTTGTCAGGCAAAGGGCCTCTCTACAACCTAGTCCATCTCATTTCTGGTGCTACCTGAGTTGGACAGAAGTCTAGCACATGGTTACTAGGAAAGCTAGGCCTCTGTTCATAGAAGCCGATCGCTTCAGTCCCACTCAGTCTAGGCCTAGATAAAAGAAATTACTCTTATTACTGCAACTCCCAATTGTCCAGTTTCCTTTCTCACATATTGTATACAAGTAGCATATTCAATGTGAATTCAAAGCTTGTCTGGTTTTCTGTAAACAATTCTTTTTTTGCCCTTTATCACATTGTGATAATGCTGTATTTACAGAAAACATTTAAATGTAATAGTAAAGAAATAGTCCCCAAAATTGGCTCCTTCCTTTCTCCTTTACTACTTGGTTTTTATCTTGTGTTATTCATCTATTCAACCAACCAATTTATTCATTCAACAAACATTTAAACACTTGCTAAATGCCAGGCCAAGTTCAACTTCTTTAGATTCCACATGTAAGTGAGATTATGCACTATTTGTCTTTCTGTGCCTGGCTTATTTTGTTTAGTATAATGTCTTTCGGGTTTATCCATGTTGTCACAAATGACAGGATTTGGGAGTGATACAGGTTTGACATTGGGCTTAGATTCAGGAGTTATCAGTGGCTGGGCATGGTGGCTCACACCTGTAATCCTAGCACTCTGGTAGGCTGAAGTGAGAGGATCACTTGAGCCCAGGATTTCAAGACCAGCCTGGGTGACATAGTGAGACCCTGTCTCTACAAAAGAAATACATAAAAAATTAGCCAGGTGTGGTAGCAGACACCTGTAGTCCTAGCTACTTGAAAGGCTGAGGTGGGAGGATCGCTTGAGCACAGAAATTTGAGGTTGCAGTGAGCTATGATTGGGCCACTGCACTCCAGCCTGGGTGACAGAATGAGACTCTGTCTCACAAAAAAAAAAAAAAAAAAAGAGAGAGTTATCAGCACGTGAACACCATGACGTTCATGTGATGGATGTAGAAGTTGCTCAAGAAAACTATGGGCATATAAAATGAAAAGGCTGAAGTTAGTGGGCTGGGGAACTGGTGTTCCAGTTCCAATGTTTTGATGATTGATGCAGAGAAGAGGAATCAGTTAAAGAATCAGAGAATGGAGTGGTCTGGGAGGCAAAGGAATGATATGCTGGAAGGGAAGAGAGAAATGTCAAGAAGGAGTGGCTAATGCCACTGAGAAGTCAAGAAAAGAACAAGTTCAGTTTCCACAGGCTTTGGCAATCAGAAGGTCATAATCATCTTAACAAAGACCATTTTGGTGGGCTGGGGGAAGCTGAATCCAGGCTGCAAGTGTTTAGAGAGTGAATGGGAGGTGAGGAAATACAGGCAGCAAGAGCTTAATATTTCAAGAAGTTTGGCTTGAGAATGCCAGAAAATAGGTTAGTAAGGCATAGTTAGGGGGAATGTAAGGAAGGCGGGTTTTTTTTTTTTTTCCTAGATGGGAGAGACATGAGCATGTTTATATTAATATGCTGAAGAGGAAGGAGCAGTAGAGGAAGACGCTGAAGATTCTGGAAAGAGGAGAAAAGTGATAGAATAAGGTCTCAGAAGAGATTTAAGGGGATGATTTATGTGGTTGTTGGAAACTTTAAGAAACCGAAGAAAATTTCAATGAATAAAGTTATAGATTAGTTTCGGGAAAGTTATCAGCATCAACACTGAATCACTTATGTCAGACCCTAACAAAATGGAGCCAAGCTGACACACAAACTGTCATACCTGATAACGTTTAGGAGGACTGGGGTGGGAAATCAGGAGAGAATGGCAGGGAGTGAAGGAGTTTGCTGACCACAGTCAGGTAAAAGAATTACTGAATAACGTTAGGCACCTAGTTATTATGGGTCATGGTGAGTTAGGTTGACTTAGTACTGCACAGAGACTTAGGAAACCTAACCTCTAGCTTCACTCGGCTGTATAACCTTGGCCAAATCTCTTAACCTCTCTGGGTTTCAATTACCCATTTGTAAAATGAGCTTATTTGAGTCAGATGCTCTCTAAGACTTACCTAGCTATCACATCCCAGAAATATAAATTCTAAAAATTTATTGTTACATAAAAATAATTGGCCTCGTGGTCTGTCGACTAACTGTTATACAGGGATAACTGGGATGTGTGCATGGGTAAGGAGGTCTCACAGCCTGAGATGGCCTGAGATGGCCTGAGATGGGGGCATCCCTGGAATGGCTGGACTCTGAGGCCTCCTCAAGCAGGGAGTGCTCTGGAACATGCCTGGAATGAAGGGCTCAGAGACCCACCAGCTACAAAGGGAGCTCACAGCTTCTCTGTTGATAACCTGGAGTTGAAAGGCATTTCTCAAAAAGAAGTCCCCTAGACCCACAGTGAGGTCACCAACTTAACTGGGTGATATAACTGTGACTGCTTCCTCGTTTGGACCCTCAGGGACTCCTTCGAGTGGCTGCTACTGAGTCCTCAAGCTCCCACTTTAGAGCAGAGTGGGGAGGGCCATGTCAAGGGAACACGGGGCCAGGCCTCCTGAGCAGCCCCTAGAATAGAGAAGTCTCAACCTACACAAACTGATGCAGTCAATCCAGGAGACAGCTGAGGTCAAATTCCTAAACAACAATCACCAACACAACCCAGCTCTCCAAGTAGCAGAAGACTCCCCTTATACTATAGCTCAAGTGTTTCAAGAAAGTTTTTAGCCAGGCATGGTGGTTTATACCTGTAATCCCAGCACTTTAGGAGGCCAATACGGGAGGATCACTTAAGGCCAGGAACTTGAGACCAGCCTGGGCAACATAGTGAGACTGAGTCTCTACAGAAAAATAAGAAAAATTATCAGGGCATGGTGGCACATGGCTGTAGTCCCAGCTGCTAGGGAGGCTAAGGCAGGAGGATCACCTGAGCCCAGGAGTTTGAGGCTGCAGTAAGCTAAGATCACACCACTGCACTCCAGCTAGGGTGACAAAACAAAACCCTATCTCTTAAAAAAAAAGGAAAAGAAAAGAAAAGAAAAAGAAAAGAGTTTTTGGCCCAGTAAATTCAAGTCCAGCAGCTAACGAAAGTGCAATAATCCGTGGAGTATCATGAATTTGAGCTTTGTATGTGCTGGAAAAAGAGAGCAAATATGATTCAATTACTAATGTCGGGCATGTGAGAGAACATATAAGAATTATATAGGTAAGGAAGACTATATTAGCAGTCCTACATGTTTGGTGGGTTATTTCAGGGAAAACAGAGGAAAAGATGAGAGATGGAAGAGGCAACTAACATTTATTGAACATTAAGGAGCTAAGGTACCCTTCAAAAATTACATCATTAAATTATGACAAGAATCCTACTGGAAAGTTGTATTCTTTTTCCTGTTTTTCAAATGAGGTTACCAAGACAGAAAGCAGTTGATATGTTTGTGGGTGGTATGAGAGTCACAGGGCAGATGTCAGAGACCAGCGTTTTCCCCACCACCAAATTTACACTCCTGCCCATTTCCTGGTATTTAATAACTGAACAAAACAACTGAGCAAATATAACTGACCAAAAAAATCTTTTTTCTATTCTCTGCTTCAGTTTGCCACAAAAGGAAGCTCATCCACGAACCCTGAGAATGTTGGTAAAGCAAAAGTACATGAGATCTCTTGGACTTAGTGCAAAACCAGAGCTCAAAAAAGTTACATTTCTTCAGTTATATTACAAATATTTATTAAGTACCTATGATGTGTCAGGCATTCGGCTAAATGCTGTTACTTGTCCAAAGTTACAAACAGTAGGCAGCAGAGTCAGGATTAAACCCAGGTCTTTCTGATGTCAACATCTGGGCATTTTTCATGAATCCATGATTATCAAACTTCTTAGAAACAAAATCTTATAAGGAATTCCAATATGCAAAGAGGAAAAAAAAGCAGAGTTGTTCTGGGTGAAGTGGCATTACAATGCCCTGAGCCCCACCTACTCTGCCCTTGCCTTTCCCGTCTGTCCCCCAAAGCAACCCATCTAAAGTCCTGACAAACAGCTATGATTGGAAGCAGCACAGGTGGAAAATCATGTCATGCTTCTATCACATGAGTTTTGACAAATGTATACACCTGTGTAACCCAAAGTCCTACCAAGATATAGGATATTACATCATCATCACCCCAGAAAACTCCCTCTGGGCCCTTCCCAGTCACTTCCTCCCCCCAATTTCTAAGAGGCAACCACTCTTGACTTTTTTTTAACCATAGACTAGCCTGTTTTGCATTCAATCTGTTGTGATGTTACATACCATGTAGCCTTCAGAAAATTCCACTGTACACCAATGAGAAAATAAAGAGTGAAAAGGCAAATAACATCTTAGTATCATTATAAAAACAGTTCTAACTTTGCAGAGGCAAAGGTCCCCAGACGATGTTTTGAAAATGTTTGCTCTAGGCATTACATTTTGTTTTGTTTTGTGAGACAAAGTAGCACATGTAAGAAACCACGTTTGCTCATTCTGCTTGCCAGCAGAATTTTACAAAATTCCTCACCTGTGGAATTTCACAAAGCCCCTGACTCCTGACAGCGCATCCTCTGGGGAAATGCCCTGAGGACGACAAGCAGGATAGAGCACAGGTTCCCAAATCTCTTGCTTGAATCACTGCATTTTTAGAAAAGGTAAATTCAATGATCCCAGCCCTGGTCTTCCTGACAGGATTAGTGATTATGCCTCTGTAATCTATAATCATATGTACCCTCACATCCAAACTTTGATGAGATTTTGCTCTAATGTAACTTTTGGGCACATTTGATATACCTTCTGAGTACGTGCAGAACTGCCACCACCACCAGCTGAAATACTACTTTAGAGCAGTCCAACAGAAATTCCCAGAAGACTCTCCTGGATTGCAATCCTCAGTAAGATTCTGAATAAAACTAACTTTAATTCTTTAAAATCCTGAGTTTTTCTTTAGTTGACAGTTTTAATTAATATACTTTTCTCTCTTCTGAGGAGCAAGCCTCCCCATTCCAATGAACACAACAATTAACCCAGAGGTCCCCAACCTTTCTGGCACCAGGGACCAGTTCCATGGAAGACAATTTTTCCACAAACGGGGGTGGGTAGGGATGGTTTCATGATGAGTCAAGTGCATTACATCTACTGTGCAGTCAAACCTCTCTGCTAAGGAGAATCTGTATTTGCAGCCACTCCCTAGTGCTAGTATCACCGCCTCAGCTCCACCTCAGATCATAAGGAGCACGCAGCCTAGATCACTCCATGCGCAGTTAACTGTAGGTTTCGTGCTCCTATGAGAATTTAACGCTGCAGCTGATCTGACAGGAGGCGGAGCTTATGCAGTGATGGGAGTGATGGGGAGTGGCTGTAAATATAGATGAAGGTTTGGCTCACTCACCTGCTGCCCACCTCCTGCTGTGCAGCCCAGTTCCTAACAAGCCACAGATAGGTACTGGTGCAGCCTGGGGGTTAGGGACTGCAGAATTAACCCATGCACAGCAGCCACCAAAGCTGATCTCAGTGGCTTCAGGAAAGGACCTTCTATTGACAGCTGCCTGTGGACTGTTCCCCCAGCTGAGCGGGACCCTAGCTGAGCCCCTTTTGGTAGTGCCCAGGCCCTGGCCAGTGTGGCTGTTATATAAAAGCATATGAACTGAAGGAAAAGGGTTCCATATGGGGCAGACTGGCATGGCTTCCTGGCCCCCCATGGTGCTCCATTATCTCTCTAAGGACTCCTTCTTCTCCACCTGACACCCCGGGTCCTCTATTGTCTTCTCCATCACTGTTGCTATGCCTCTCACCCCAGATGACCCTCATTTGTTCTTCCAGGCTTGAAGAACAGAAATATCTGCCTCACCCACTATTCTCTGTCTAATTTTTGTGGCATAAACTCTGTGTTCTACTCTCCTCTGCTCTCTTTTGCTTCTTAAAGATCTAGTTTGAAAGTTAGTTTTAAAATAATGAACTGTTTCTTTTTCTTTGAATATCAGGTGTTTAACCACCCTAATTTCTAACAGGCAGATGCGGATCCTTAAAACAACCGTAGGAGGTTGAGTCAGCCATTATTCCCTTTTAAAAATCCGAGGAAATGGGCCAGGCGCGGTGGCTCACGCCTGTAATCCTAGCACTCTGGGCGGATTGTTTGAGCTCAGGAGTTTGAAACCAGCCTGAGCAAGAGTGAGACCCCCGTCTCTACTAAAAAATAGAAAGAAATTAATTGGACAACTAAAAATATATAGAAAAAATTAGCCGGGCATGGTGGCGCATGCCTGTAGTCCCAGCTACTTGGGAGGCTGAGGCAGAAGGATTGCTTGAACCCAGGAGTTTGAGGTTGCTGTGAGCTAGGCTGAGGCCACGGCACTCTAGCCCGTGCAACACAGTGAGACTCTGTCTCAAAAAAAAAAAAAAAAAAATCCGAGGAAATGGAGGCACAAAGAGGCTAAATTTGGTACCTGGTCGCCTGGCACCAAAACCCTGTACCTAAGCTATTTATTCAAACTTAGAAGTCCTAGCTACTTTATCTATGCTCTTTCCATTATTTCTGGCAGGTATTTTACCAAATATCTGGGAATTGACAACAAATGTGAAAACCAGAACAGCCCTTTCTGAAGGGCGAGGAAAACCAAACCGCCAATTGCCAAAGTGAGTGGTCCTCAAAGTGTGGTCCACGGACTTCTGGGGGTCCCTGAGACACTTTCAGAGGATCTGCAAGGTCAAAACTATGTTCTTAATAAAACTGTCACTTGACTTCTTCCCTTGCATTTTTTCTCAAGTGTATGGTGTTTTCAAGAGACTATTGGATGTGTGACACCACAACTGAATGCAGAAGCAGGTATGAGAATACAGTTATTTTTCTCTTAAGCCAGATATTAGATTTACAAAAATGTAAATCAGGACCGGGTGTGGTGGCTCACCCCTGTAATCCTAGTACTCTGGGAGGCCGAGGCGGGAGGATCATTTGAGTTCAGGAGTTCAACACGAGCCTGAGCAAGAGCGAGACCCTGTCTCTACTAAAAAATATGTAGAAAAAATTAGCCGGGCATAGTGGCACATGCCTGTAGTCCCAGCTACTCAGGAGGCTGAGGCAGTAGGATTGCTTGAGCCCAGGAGTTTGAGGTTGCTGTGAGCTAGGTTGACGCCACGGCACTCTAGCCCAGGCAACAGAGACTCTTGTCTCAAAAAAAAAAAAACAACAAAACAGTTATGTTATATGTAGTGGCCAACCTCAAGCGATCCTCCTTTCTCAGCCTCTCAATTAGCTGGGACTACTGGTGCACCATCACGTCTGGCTAATTTTTAAAAAATTCTTTTGTAGAGATGAGGGTCTCACTATATTGCTCAGGCCAGTCTCAAACTCCTGGCCTCAAGCAATCCTCCCACCTTGACCTCCCAAAATGCTAGGATTAAAGGCATTAGCCACCATGCCTGGGCCCAGATCTACCACTTTTAAAAGTGTACACTTCATTGGCCTTTAGTACGTTTAGCATGTTCACTATGTTGTGCAACCATCACTACTGTCTCATTCCAGAACTTTTTCATTACCCCCAAAAGAAACCTGTGTCTATCAGCAGTAGTCCAAATTCCCCAACTCCTCACCAGCCCCTGGCAATCACTAACCTATTTTGTCTCCATGGGTTTGTTACTGCAATTTTTAAATGCATTAATTTTTTAAAATTTGTTTTAAGTTGCAACACAGTAAGTATGGATAGAAACTCATATAAACAAAAGACCTTTGAAGGCCTCAATTTTTAAGACTGTAATGGAATCCCAAGGGCTAAAAAGTTTGAGAAACACTGATCTAAGATTTGTTATCTGTTTTCCAATAGGGTGGAACATTAATGTCTAAACCACAGCCCTACCTACCTGGAGCTCAAAGATGGAATGATCATTCCTGGCTAAGCTTCTAGAAAGGACAAGGAACTACTTGACAGACCGTTGAACCTATAAGGACTCGGAACCAGAACCATGGTTGACTTATCAACAGACCAAGCATACTCTTAATGCTCACTCCAATGTGCTGAGTTCTAAGTTATAAAGTAAGGAACATCTGAGCTGGTCATCCCTGCTCAGACATGCGACACAAAGGGACATACAGTGGCGTGGTCTCAGCAAAAGGTGAGTGTAACGTGACCATCCACAGTCCAGCCAGTGTGGTCCAGATCTACAGAACTGACCAGACACGACAGCACCGTTGAATGGCAATGAAGTCCCACAATCCACAAAACGACCCCCGCTTCACAGACGCGCGAACCGACTCCTGAGGCAAGAATCTGTAGAAAGTGAAGATCACTACCAACCTTTTAGAATAAAACCATTTCCAGGCAGCGTCTCCCTTATCCATATAATCACTTCTGCCACTCAAATACCACAAATTATATTCAGTAGCACGGAAATTTTTGGATGAATCGATTAAGTGCCTTTGAAAAGCCGCCACTTAATGCAAATCTACGCCTGCAAACCCAAAAGCCTGACGGTAAAAGGAGCCGGACGCCGGACGGCGATTAGCAGCACCCCCGACCGCCACCGTCGCCAACGTCTGGGGCTCCGTAGTTTGCGCCCAAGCGCGTTCCCAGCCGTTATTGGCAGCGCGGCCAACATATGCGCATGCGTCCTCGCCCGGGGAAACTTTTTCTTGAGGAACCCGGAGGCGAGCACTAGAGGGTGGGTAGTCGCGAGCTACAAGCAGGGACTTCCGGCGGCAGCTAGCCGTGATTGGTGGAGCCTGGGAGACGGGGCGGGGCACCGGGGAATTCGAATGGGAGAGGCGGGACAAAGGAGGGACTGGAATAGATGCGGGGCCTAGGCGCAGCCGAGGCGACGCGAGATGGCTGCCGCGGCGACCTCAGGTACGCGAACCTGGCCTGGGCGAGGCGGGGCACCAGTGATCTAGAGCCTTGTGAGGTAATGCGTCGGAGTCTGGTCTGGGCTCCGAGGGTTGCCCGGGAGAGGCCAGAATGGCGCGGGGGCGGGGAGAAGGGGAGTCGCAAGCTCGTCAGCCCGCTTCGCTCTTTCCTTCTCCCTGTTTTCTCCTCACCGCTAGGGTCAGTACACCAGGGCCTCCGGGCCCAAGCATTTGGTTTGAGTCCTGCGTACTTTTCCTTTGCGAGTTTCAGTTTCTTTGTCTGTAAAATAGGGGCAGTGATCCCATCTCTTGGGATAATTTGAGAAAGCAAGAGAAAAGTGGCTAACGCTCTGACTGTAAGGATAAAAAGAAAGGAGATAGGTGCATGTTTTAGGGGAAGGGTTTTGTGTGTGACGTGGTGTTTGGGCGCGGAGAGGACCCTGAGAGATGCAGGAAGGCAGGCTGAGGTTCAGACCGGGCTGCAGCTGGGTGTGAGTTGACAGCATAAGACGCGCTGAGATCACAGAAAAGGTAAATAAGGGACTGTTTCCTCTCTAGCCGTGGAAGTGAATGGTATTTTAGGTTTGGAACGGCTGTTAGGACACTCAAAATCTTGTATTTGTTTACATGTGCCTCTCCTCCTGTAGACTGAATTCTGCTCAGTGATTTGAGCCCTTTAGTGTTTGTCAGGCCCTGTGGGGAAACAGACGTTTAGGGGAATGCCTAACATTTCTTGAGCCTTTGCCAAGCACAGTTGTAAGCATTTTATGGTGATGAACCATTTAATAGCCACACAATGCTATGAGGTGGTTACTATTATAGTCTCTGTTTTACACATGAGGAAGCTGAGGCACAGATGGGTTAAATAGCTTGCTTAAAGTTAACACAACTAATACGTATTGGGGCCTGAATTCGCTTTCAGGCAGTCTGATTCTAGACTCTGCTCATTATGCCCGAGTACTTTATATCCTCCTATGCACAACCTCCCCTCACCCTTACAAGACCCACTGTGTCTGGTACACAGTAGATATCATAAAAATGCTTGAGTGAATATCCCCTTCCCTAGAGGAGCTTATAGTCTGTTTCAGTAGATTGTCACATAAACAGATGTAATGTGATGAAACACAATGAGACATAAGTATAAAGTGCTATAGAGAGTGTGAAATCTGAATTAAACCCTTAGCTATTCTGGGAGGACTTCATTAGGGAATGATATTCGAGGTGGGTTTCAGAGGTTAGATAGAAGTTTGCCAGGCTTTGGCTGGGAAGAAAAGAACAGCGTTTTCTTATTTATAATGTAAAGAGAGATCAAGATGCTCTCTTGGCTTAATTTCTTCATCAATGAAAGGGAGAAGAGTTAAGCTGAATGAAATTCGGGATTTGTGGGAGAGGGGAAAATTAGAATTAAGTACTAGCCTCACCCAACCCCATGGTTGTTTTTGTGTTTAAAGAGATAGGTACTGTAAGCAGTTATATATGCATGCCTCCCTTCCTCCCCTGGACTGGAGCTCTGGCGCAGGAATGGCAGTGAGCCACTGTTATGATGAAAATGGGAAATGAACAAGCCAATGATTATGTTAGTGCATTTAGCAAATCTTAATTTGTTCAGCAAGTAATCCCTGAGGGCCTACTCTATGCCAGGCATTGGGGATAGAAAGGTGAGCCAGGGTAAAGCTTGTTTTTACAGAGTTAAGTCAGCTGGAGAAGACTACGGACACGCAATCACAGTAGGGTGTAATGAGTGCTTGGATGGAGGAGCTAAAGAGAGTTGTGGGTGCACCTGATAAAGCCTTAGTGGGAGCGGGGTAGTAATGCTTACAAGGTAAGGTGATTTTTTTCTTAAGAGGAATTAAAATTTAATTGTTCACTTCAATTGTGGGATGGGGGGAGATTGGAGAGGGTGCAGTGGTGAAGAAGATATTCCAGGAGAGAGTATACCCCATACAAAGGCCCAGAGTTGTCAGAGAGCTGCATGTTTTGTAAAAACTGAAGGATATTTATTATGGCTGAGAACTTTCAATGCAAAGAAGGAAGTGGGGAGAGAATGATTGAAGGGGAGTGAGACTGGAGGCAAGGACACAGGCTGTTGAGATGACGATGATCTTGGACAATGGTAGTGCAGTGGGTATGGAGAGACGTGGACTCATTCAAGAAATATTTTTAAAGATTTAATAGAATTGATAGATGTCAATGATTAACTGATGTGAGAGGTAAGAGAGAAGGTGGAATTAAAGACTCCCACCTTTGGGGTTGATGCCATTCATTTACATGAGCAAAGGGGGAGGATTCAGTTTGGGACAGGTGGAGTTTGAGGTACCTGAGAACCTTTTAAGAGGAGATGTCAGGGCAGCTGCTCTTCATGTGGATTTGCATTTCAGGAGAGAGCTCTGGTGTGGAGGTGTGGAATAGGAGTCATTAGCTTTAAGATGGTAATTGAAGCCAAAAGGGTAGGTGACTATGCCCAAGAAATAAATCTGAGTGGTCTCAACTGGGGGTAGTTTTGTCCCCCATTGGACATTGGAGATGTCTGGAGACTTTTTTTGGTTGTTACAACTTGGGAAGCGGGTGTGGGTAATGCTACAGGCATCTAGTAGGTATGTGCTAACAGCCTAAATGCACAGGACAGCCCCACAACAAAAAATTATCCAGCCCAAAATGTCAATAGTGCTGAAGTTGAGAAACCCTGGTCTAGAGAAGGATAGAAGGAGCCTAGGAAAAGCCTTTAAGACTGGCAGAACCCAGGAGTGAACAGAGAACCAGTAAGACAACCAGGAAAGTAAGTGGCATGGAAAGTAAGGGAAAAATATGTCTACCAAGAGTCTTGAATACTGCTGGTTAGTCAAATAGGGTTGAGACTGAGTGTGCTTTTTGGACCTGGCAATACTGGTGACCCAGCTGAATAGCGAGGGCAGAAACAAGTTGCAAGGGTTGAGGAGTGGGTAGCAAGAGAAAGGGTGTAATAAAAACAGCTAACATTGAGCACTTGCTACTCGGCATGATGCTAAACATTGGATGTACATTATTACTTTGAATCCTCACATTCTTGTGAAGGTAGATACTGTTATTTTTATAAAGAGAAGCTTGAGACTCCACTGAGGCTTGGAGTGGTTAAATAACCTTCCCAAGGTCACAACTAGTCGGTGGAACTTATCTTTGACTCCAAGTCCCATGAGGATACAAAGATGAAAGGGCTAAGGAGGCCTGGGGGTTCATGTAAAGGACTTCATTTGAAGCTCTGTCACTAAGTAGCTGTTGACCATGGTCAAGTCAGCTAACCCCTCTATACTGAGGTTTCCTCATCTGAAAAACGGGAGGGGGGGAGGTGAATATAAAACACTGAGCTTTTACCAAATACTGTTCTAAGCACTTTTACCTGAATTACCTTCATTATTCCCCTAACAACCGAACAAGTAGGTATTTTTTATTTATTCCCATTTTACAGGTAAGGAAAGTGAGGCACAGGGATGGAAAATCATCTCCCCAGCTTATTTTTTTCTTTATTTCAAAATATTAAGGGAGTACAAATGTTTTTGTTAAATGGATACCTTGTGTAATGCTCATGTCAGGGTTTTTGGTATGCCCATCACCAGAATAGTGTTCATTATACCCAAAAGGTAAGTTTTTAGCCCTCAACACCCTTCCACCCTCCCCCTTTCTTGGTTTCCAGTGTCCTTTATATCTCTTTGTGCAGCTTCCACTTATTAGTGAGAACATATTGTGTTTGGTTTTCCATTCCTGAGATACTTTAAGACAATGGTCTCTGGTTCCATCCAAGTTGCCGCAAATGACATTATTTTGTTCCTTTTTAGCCGAGTGGTACTCCACGTGTGTGTGTATATATATATATACACACACCACGTTTTCTTTCCTCATGAATTGATGGGCATTTAGGTTGATTCTACATCTTTGTAATTATGGTTTTTGCTGCAGCAAACATTCAAGCACAGGTATCTTTTTTATAACTTCTTTTCCTTTGGGTAGATACCCAGCAATGGAATTGGTGGACCGAATGGTAGGTCTACATTTATTTCTTTGAGGAATCTCCATACTGTTTTCCATAGAGGTTGTACTAATTTGCAGTACCACCAACAGTGTTATAAGTGTTCCTTTCTCTCTGCATCCATGCCAGCACATATTTTTTGACCTTTTAATAATGGCATTCTGATAGGGGTAAGGTGGTAGGTATCTCATTGTAGTTTTATTTTGCATTTCCCTGATGATTGGTGATGTTGACCATTTTTTCATATGTTATTTGGCCATTTGTCTATCTTCTTCTGAAAAACTTCTGTTCATGTCTTTTGCCCCCCAGGTTATTTAATTAGCTG
The DNA here is from genome assembly GCA_004363605.1 of Indri indri. NCBI lineage: Eukaryota > Metazoa > Chordata > Mammalia > Primates > Indriidae > Indri > Indri indri. Next base: position 10,059 of record RJWJ010015321.1, on the reverse strand, counting down.
TAACTGGCAGAGCTGGGATTTGAACCCAGGCCATTTTATCTTGCATAATGAAACTACCTACTATGTCACTATGCTGGCATTTTACCTGTTACCTTTTTTAATCTTCATAAAGCCCTTTCAAGACCAGAAACCAAGGCACATGGATGTTAAGTCATTTGCCCAAGGCCACAAGCTAATTAATGCCAGAGCTGGAATTTAAATCCAGTTCTGTCTGACCAGAATCTACACCATTCCTCATCACAGACTTCCCCTACATCTTCCCCTTATATTGATCACTGAGATTCCTTAAGTGCTTCTATGTCTGCTTTTTCTGTTCTCCAAAAAAAAAAAAAGCAAGGCAGAGAAAGCTCCTGCACACATTTTTCACGTATCAGTGAACCTCTCCACACCTCAGTTTTCTATCTGCACAAGTGCACCTGCAGGTTTTTATCTGCTTGCTCCTGACTTTCAGGATTGTCAGGAGGAGCAAATGAGAACTAGATGCCCAAGTGCTTTGTAAACCAGTAAGTGAAAAATGGTGTTACTAGCCCCACTTATCAGGTGAAGGAAGAGAGGCTCAGTTTTTGAAACTGGCCATCTGCTTATGGGCATGCCTTACTTACCTGTAAGATTCTTTCCAGGGGAGATCTGTCTGCATTTTTGTCTTGCTGTTTCTGTGTTGGCAGCATATACCAACCAGCCTTTTGTCTTCTGTGAGGCCTATGGCTCCCAGCAACCAGCTGCTACCACCAACAAGGAGGAGCCAAGAGTTTTCCCAGTTGGTACATAATAGGGAGGCAATATGGCGTCGTCATTAAAAGCAAATTTTTGGAGGGGAAGAGATTTAGGTTTGAATTCTGCTATTAGCTGAGAGCTCAACAGTATGCTATCCTCCTCATAAGATTATTTTGTTCATTTAATCCTCAAAAAGGCTTTTTAAAGTTTTATCTTCATTGTATTTTCTGATAATAAAAATTATTCATACTTTTTTTCAAATGACTTAGGTTTAATTATCAGAAGCAAACTAAGTGGAAAACTTACAAGAAAAGAATTACATGTCAGTGCTTTTGGAGACTGACTTGGGACAGAAGGGGCTTGAGGCTACTCCTCAACCTGATCCCTTCCAAACAAAGATGTCCATAGTGTTGTTATTTTTAAAAAATGCAAATATTACAGCATTGCAGAACTGGATAACATAGAAAATAAAGTCACATCCCCCATCAAGAGAAAACCATTGTTAACAGTTGGTGGGAGGAATAGGTACATACACCTAAATATGTATTATAAATCCCAGGTAAGAAATAAGAGGCACAGAAGTCAGGCAGTTCATTGTCTGGTTTTAGATAAGGTCAAATATCAATTCTTTTAATCCTTAGAACAACCATATGAGGTGCTGGGCTACTTAAACCTTGGCAATTTCAAATCTGTTCCAGCAGCAGCAGGAGCACAAGGGAGCTTATTAGAAATGTAAAAATCTCAGGCATCTCCCCAGGGACTGAAGCTGAATCTGCATTTTAACAAGATTTTTCAGGTTATTTGTGTATACACCGCAGTCTTGAGAAGCCTGCTCTACATGCCACTGAACCTACTTATAGAGCAGAGAAAGAACTGGGGCAAGCTTGAGGGTGCCCACAGGACAAAGAGGGTGGAAAGAACGTCCCTGAAGTGAGCTGTGGCCCCTGACCCTTCCAGCAAAGTTGGTCTCCATTTCCTGTGCTACCACTATACTTCATGCCTAAAAGTTATCTTCTCTCCAGGAGCTGGTCGCTGTCGGCTAAGCAAGGTAGGGGCTGGAAGGCGCCCACCTCCAGCTCGAGTAAGGGTGGCTGTGCGACTGCGGCCATTTGTGGATGGAACAGCTGGAGCAAGTGATCCCCCCTGTGTACGGGGCATGGACAGCTGCTCTCTAGAGATTGCCAACTGGAGAAACCACCAGGAGACTCTCAAATACCAGTAAGGTTCAGGCCACTCCTCTCTCATGCCATCACCTCTCTCTCCTAGGCCTGCTCATGTTATCGCTTCCCCAGAGAGTTTCTCAGACCTGCCTCTCCAGGATCCTTGCTCCCTCCTCAGCACCACTTTGTTCCCCACACCGTCATTTGTTCATTCAGGAAATGTTCATGGGTGCCCCCTGTGACGGGTCCTTTCTAGGATACTGTAGGGAAAGACTAGAGGCTGAATTAGACACACATCACTGTTCACAGTCTCGTGGGAGAAATAGGCCCAAAGGGAGGAAGAAGTGCCAAAGGTGAGCAGGGGATCCCCAAGTAGGGTCTGGCCTGGGGGGAGTGGCCATATGGTAAGGGTTAGAGGAACATGGACCAGCCAGCCAACCCAGGCTGCAGCTGGGTAGTGTCAGAAGACCACCAGGATTTGGGGACAGAACTCACAAGGACAGCTACTTTAAAATCCCATTGAGAATTTAAAGTTCAAATTCTCTAGCCTGTTACTCTAGGCCAAGGGTGGCAAACCAGGGACTACAGGTTAACTCTGACTAGGAGTCTTTTAGTATTAATAAATAAAATTTTATCATTTATTTATATATTGTCTATAACTGCTTTCTAATTGCAATGGCAGAGCTGAGTAGTTGTAAAAAGGAAGCATATGACCCACAAAACCTAAAATATTTACTATCTCGCTCTTTACAAAATGTTTGCTGACTCCCAATCCAGGCCCTTGACAGTTTGGCTTCAGTTTCTTTCCAGCCTCATCCCCTTCAACATGTACTAAACTCTCTGATAGGGCCTAAGCCATAGCTTCTCCCTCAGAGGGCAGTGAATGGACTACTGGTATGTTGCATCTACTCCAGTCCTAAGCAGCATCCTCTGTTTTTCCCATTATGGTGTATAATACAATGTTCTATACATGTTGCCATGTGAAAAAGATTGAGAAGCCCCGCTCTTTCACATCTTGTCTTTTCTATGTGCTATTCTTGATACTTAGAATTTCTTTCTTTCCCTTCTTTCTGTCAAAAACCTCCTTCCTTAAGCAGAATCAGTTATTCCTTCTAGTGTGTTCTCATCTTTGTTTCCTAAATCACAGCAAAGTATGGGTAACTAACCCACCAGATTGCAAAACTCCCAAGACCAGAGACATCAGATTCATCTTCGTATTCCTACCACCAACACAGAGACTGGGACAGAGTAGGTGTTCAGTGGATGCTTTTTAAGATCTTTGTGTAAGAAAAGGGATAGGGACTTTCTTTTAAATCCAAGGTCTGGATGAAAATCCCTCCCCACCCCCCAACACATACATGCAAATTTCCTCCTTTCTTCCTGCCCATAGGTTTGATGCCTTCTATGGGGAGAGGAGCACTCAGCAGGACATCTATGCAGGTTCAGTGCAGCCCATCCTAAGGCACTTGCTAGAAGGACAGAATGCCAGTGTGCTTGCCTATGGGCCCACAGGAGCAGGTGAGGGAGCCAGATAGGAAACAGCTATGGGTCAGAAAAGGCTAGAAATGGAGAGGAAACTCTCAAAGCTTTCTCTACTCTTTCCCCAGGGAAGACTCACACAATGCTTGGAAGTCCAGAGCAACCTGGAGTGATTCCGCGGGCTCTCATGGACCTCCTACAGCTCACAAGGGAGGAGGGAGCCGAGGGCCGGCCATGGGCCCTCTCTGTTACTATGTCCTACTTAGAGATCTACCAGGAAAAGGTAAGGCCCCATTCTGGTTGGGAGGGAAGAAACAAAGGGTCTAAGTAAGACCTAGATCTAGAACATAAAGCTCTGCTCTAGCAAGGAGGTGAGACCTGGAAAGACAGAGATTGGGATTGCAGATGGTACAACTCGGAATCCAGCAGAGAAAAGCAGACTGATCCCCCAGGAAGCAAGCAGCCTATGTATGGAGAATTGGCCTTACCTCTCCCTGCTCAAATAGGTATTAGACCTCTTAGACTCTACATCAGGAGACCTGGTGATCCGAGAAGACTGTCGGGGAAACATCCTGATACCTGGCCTCACACAGAAGCCCATAACTAGCTTTGCTGATTTTGAGCGGCACTTCCTACCAGCCAGTCGAAACCGGACTGTAGGAGCCACGCGGCTCAACCAGCGCTCTTCTCGCAGTCATGCTGTGCTCCTGGTCAAGGTGAGGCCCACTGATGGGGGTGAGGACCTGGGAAACCCCTGGAGCCTAAGCTAACTAAGCCTGGGACTTTTGTTCTTACCCCCAGGTGGACCAGCGGGAACGTTTGGCCCCATTTCGCCAGCGGGAGGGGAAACTCTACTTGATTGACTTGGCCGGCTCAGAGGACAACCGGCGCACAGGCAACAAGGGCCTTCGACTGAAAGAGAGTGGAGCCATCAACACCTCCCTCTTTGTATTGGGCAAGGTGGTAGATGCACTGAACCAGGGCCTCCCTCGTGTGCCTTACCGGGACAGCAAGCTCACTCGCCTATTGCAGGTCAGGGCAAAAGAAGCTGGAGGAGGAGGGTCTCAGGCTGGTGGGGGAATAGCAGTCAGGAACAGGCTAGGCTGGGCTTCTCACTCACCCACTCTGCCTGGCCCCCATCCCTCAGGACTCTCTGGGTGGCTCAGCCCACAGCATCCTCATTGCCAACATTGCCCCTGAGAGACGCTTCTACCTAGACACAGTCTCTGCACTCAACTTTGCTGCCAGGTCCAAAGAGGTGATCAACCGGCCTTTTACCAATGAGAGCCTACAGCTTCATGGTGAGGACTGGGGGAGGCAGGCGTGGAAAGGCTGGGTCTGGAAATTAGGTTTGCTAAGCCACCAAGCATATGCACAGAGGCTGACCACCTCCCATCCCTCTCCACTCACCCCCAATCATCTTCTAGTCTTGGCACCTCTTAAGCTGTCTCAGAAAGAAGTGCTAGGCCCAGCAGAGGCAAAGAGAGCTCGAGGCCCTGAGGAAGTGGAAATTGGAAGCCCTGAGCCCATAGCATCCCCAGCCTCTGCCTCCCAGAAACTCAGGTGAGCAATGGGGACTTGGGTATATCCCCTTCCTATTGTGTCTGGCTTAGCTGTGGAGCTGCAATGGGGTTAGCCTGTCAGATTCTTGACCAGAGAAGCTGTGAACTTGTTCCTCTCCCAATGAATTCACCCAAAATCCTACTCTGTTGAATTCACTGAAGTGCCAAGATCAATGTATCCTCAGTGCTGCTGCCATGGCTCCTAGCCAACCCCTCCCTTTCCATTTTCCAATCCCTTTAAGCCATCAGCAAACCTTCAAATTTTGGGGCAGTTACATCAAGGACGAGCAAGGAATAATCTGGATCAGAGCTTTCAGGTCCAGAGGATGAGAGCAAAGCAAAGGAGATGTGGAAGAGACGAAGAGAGACGTCTCACTGAGACCTCTCCATCTATGTCAGGGCCCAGCCTCTCTATGACTCTCCAAGGAGCTGGCTGCTGTCCTAATTTTGCCCTGCTTCTACCCTCAATCCAGACAAAGCCTCTAAACCAAGTCCCTTGTGTGCGTACCTCCTGCCCCAACTCTGATGGCACCACCTCATGGCCCAATATATACTAATCCTCAGGTTGCCTCTGTTCAGTGGATTTATTTTCTGTGTCTGGCCATTTGACTCCCCTTCCCTCTTCAACTCTGAGGAGCCAGATGCAGTTTTAATTTTGCCCTGTTGCTACCCGCTAGACCTAATAAAACCTCTAAACTGTATAGGTCCTAACACTACTGAACAGAGGTGATCTGAGGAAGCCAAGGACTAGTATACACTCTGCCCCAGGGGACTATTGTTGAGGAAGATGCCACACACACAAAGATGCTTGCTCACTCATGACTCCATCTGTCTTGTTTTTCCCAAGCTGTCTGTCAGCAGTCCCCTCCTATGTGTACAAACTCAGAGAAACTTAACAGGCAAGCTCTGTGCCAAATAGGCACTCTGAGTAAGGGGAAGCTTGGAGCTGGAGCTTCACCAGACCTAGACAGACCCTGACATTGCGGGGCTCACTTCAGGAGAGGAAGTTAGGTGAAAACATCAGTATATGATGCCAAGTATATAATACTCAGAATAAGGGAGGAAGTAGCTGCTTGTTCTGTGAGAGCCAAGTGGGAAGAAATGATTTCTAGTCCACATATTTTCTGATTGTGCTCTTCGAGGCAGTCATACATAAAGAACAGGACAGTTCCTGTCCTCAAAGAGCTAGTTTCCAGTGGAGGAAAGAAGGTCCACAATCAAGCTAGGCATCATAGGAAAGATAATTGAGATCAGATGTAAGGAGGCGAGGGGGAAAATATTCTAGGTGAAAGGAATGAATGTTAGACATTACCATGCTCAGATTAAGTCAGGACTGTGCTTGAACAAGCCTTTCCTACTGCTTGCAGAACAAGCCTTTCCTACTGCTTGCAGGATAAAGGCTTGGCAGTTGAGGTCTTCAGTAGCTTTCAAATCCTTGCTGAAGATGACTTCCTCTGTGAAGCTTTCCCCAACTGCTCCTCCAAATGGATAGGCACTCAGCCCTTGCTGTCACCTTATGGTCTCTTACTTCTCTTATTAGACAGTGAATGCTTCCACAGCAGGGCAATGTCTTAAATCCCTGATACCTGGCACTCAAGTGTTCATTAAATGCTTGTTCTCGTCTGATTTCCTGGCATCCCTGAGAGGTTACTTCACCTGATGAAGACACTGCACCCAGAGAGGCTAAGTGACTTGTTTGAGTTGCCTAGCAAGTTAACATCAGAGTTCTGGAACCATAGGATATACCAAGTTAAGGCATAATGAGGGGAATCCTGCTGTATAGAATGTGATGAGAGAGGAGGTGGGTGGGGAGTAACCTCTTTGTCTGCTCAGTCCCCTGCAGAAGCTAAGCAGCATGGACCCAGCCATGCTGGAGCGCCTTCTAAACTTGGACCGTCTGCTGGGCTCCCAAGGGAGTCAGGGGGCCCCTCTGCTGAGTACCCCAAGGCGAGAGCGGATGGTGCTCATGAAGACAGTGGAGGAGAAGGACTTGGAGATTGAGGTTAAGTGTTGGTTGTGGGAGAGGAGTGGGAGGTGGTAGCTGGGATTCCTACTGGCTTTGAGAAGTAATCCTAGGATCCTCAGACAGGGAAAGACACTCAAAGGCTGTGTCCAGAGTTGGGTTCGGTTTTCACCCAACTCTGAAAGTTCCCCAGCTTCTGCTTCAATGTCCTTAACATAGCTAAACTTAGAAAAATAATTGAGATCAGATGTGAGGAGGTGAGAAGGAAAATATCCCAAGTAAAAGGAACAAATGTTAGACATTGCATTTCCTAAAACCCAGCCCACATTGAGGATTCTGTTTGAACAATCTTTCCCTTCAGTATTTCCAAAGAAGCTTGTTCCACCTCTGGGCAATCCCCCAATCATTAGAAAGCCCTTAATTACATTGGCTCTACCTGTCTCTTAGTAGCTTCTCCCATTGGTCCTAGCCCTGCATACTCACCCTGCTAATCTACTGCCTTTCAAGCTGCCCTGCAGTTGGGTCTGGGTCACAACTCTCCCTGATCCTTTCCAACAGAGGCTTAAGATGAAACAAAAAGAACTGGAGGCCAAGGTGCTGGCCCAGGAAGTTGCGGACCCAAAGGAGAAAGAGAATTGCTCTCCCACAATGCTTCGACCCCTTTCCCATCGCACAGTTACAGTGCCAAAACCCCTGAAAAAGGCTGTGGTGATGCCCCTACAACTGAGTGAGTTTGGCTTCAGGGACCAGGAGGGCCCAGATAACTGAGTTCCCATAAGGGAGGAAGTGTTAGCAGCTGTCCTCATATCACTTGTGTTCTCCCACCACATGCCAGTCCCAGGGAGGGTGGGGAGGATCTGAGGCAGCATTGGGTGCGTTGGGTGCTCTGCCCTCGGCTTTTAGAACAATGAATGCAAGGCATAGACAGACAAGTACGTGATTGATTTTAATGCAAAACTAACTGAGATTACTTTTAAATATAGGTATAAAAAAGGGCATGTGGAAACACAACAAAAGGTTAACTCGGGGTGCAGGGGAGCTGGGGAATCAGAAATGGGAGAACCAAGTGGCTACCAGGGAGGGTGAAAAGTGGCCTCTATCCTGACTCCAATTCTCAATTCCTACTTTCAGTTCAGGAGCAGGCAGCATCCCCAAATACTGAGATTCATATCCTGAAGAATAAAGGCCGGAAGAGAAAGGTGAGAGAGTAGCTGGAGGCTTAGGCTACACCTAGCACAAGTCTTTCAACTTGCTCACCGCCACCCCCCCGCCACCCCCCGCGCCCCGCATGCAGTGATGGTACCTTCGCAGGGCATTTAGGGTAAAAGGAATGATAAGGATGTTCCTAGCAAAGTGGGTGTTCACCACCTGTTACTTTCCTTTCTTCCTGATGGCTCCTGCACTCAGTTGCTACTTACTAGGTAGTGTGTAGCCTGCCTCCTGCCCTGTACAAACTTAGGAGGGAAAACTTACAGAAATATGACTGAAGCCCACAAGAATCAATCAATCTCTCCCCGCCCCGCCCCACACACACACCCCCTGCCGAAAATGAAACACCACTAGAACTACCCAAAAACTGGGGCGGGGGGAGGGGGGTCATTCATTGCCTTCTCTCATGTACTTTCCCAGCAGTGAAGGAGAGCTTATTCTTTCCTTTTTTAGAGATGAGGTACCAGATTTAAAAGTGTCCTTTGTCCTTTACGCTTATTAATATGATCTTCACAGTAACTCTGTGACAAAGGAACTAGTATTCCCACTAGGTCCTAGTATTAACTCTCACAAGTTGCATATAATTAGCATTAGCCCAGAGGGGAGGATTTTTGGGCGGATACTTGGTAGGAAAAAGGCTGGAGTGGGCAGGGAGGTAGCTGGTGCTAGGTTCCTAGTCTTGGCAGAGGAGTCCAAAGCACTTTGCTGCTGTTTCTGTCACTTACCTTCCCTTGCCTCATAGCTGGAGTCCCTGGATGCCTCAGAGCCTGAGGCGAGGGCTGAGGACTGCTGGGAGCTACAGATCAGCCCAGAGCTACTGGCCCATGGGCGCCGAAAGATATTGGATCTGCTGAATGAAGGCTCAGCCCGGGATCTGCGCAGCCTACAACGCATTGGCCCGAAGAAGGCCCAGCTCATCGTGGGGTGGAGGGAGCTCCACGGCCCCTTCAGCCAGGTAACAGGGAAGGGCAGCCGTGGAGTGGGGTGGGGGGAGACCTGGCACTCCCTAAACACCCTTTCTTTCCCCATTGCTGCTGCTCTGCCAGGTGGAGGACCTGGAACTCGTAGAGGGCATAACCGGGAAACAGATGGAGTCATTCCTGAAGGTAAGGTCCTGGCTGTGCCCGCTTCGCTGCCTGGCCTGTGCCCAGGTCTAATGTTGCTCTCCCCTTCCCTTCTGTGTTACAGGCGAACATCCTGGGTCTCGCCGCTGGCCAGCGCTGTGGCCCCTCCTGACTGACGTTTCCTGCATTTGGTTTTTTTCTTAATCCTTGTATAACCGCGTATTGTGTAAATAGAGTTTTTACTCCGGTGTTTCAGCCTGGTTTTTGGGACTCCGGGGCGGGGCCGGGGTATAATCGCCCTGGGGGGTGGGCCACGAGCTCCGCCGGCCAACCTCTTTGGCCGCCATCTTGGGGAGGCCGTGAACCAGAGCCGGATTGTAAATAAACCGCTGGAGTGGGGAGGCGAAAGGACGGTGGCCGAAAGGAAGCAAAAAGCTCAAACCCAAGCCCGAGGACGACGACCGTTAGGCGGGCGCGCGCTCAGGGATTAGCCCCGCCCCATCCGTACCCCAGCGCGCGCTCTCCTATTCTCCCGCTCAGCAACGACAGCGGTATTGTGCGCGTGCGCGCGAAATAACGGCCGCTGGCGGAGGGAGGAGGGGGGTGGAATCGTTGAAGGGGGAAAGAGGAGAGAAGCCGCCCTGTCTCCCGCGCGCCCACCACCTGCACCTTCGTCAGCCAATCAGCAGCCGTCTCAGGGGTCTCGCGCTTGGGGCGACTCGGGCTGCTGGGTGGCTCCCCCGTCCCTCCTCCCGCCGGAGTCCCTCTCGTACCTCCCCCTCCCGCTGGCCTCGTGCGCGCTCGCGCTCGCGCCCGCTCCAGCCTCTTGTGTGTCCTCGCGCCCCCCGCCCGCCCTCCCCGCGCGCAGTGTGCTCCGCTCCCCCCACCCTCCTCCTCCCCTCCCGCCC
>RJWJ010015320.1:0-36375 GCA_004363605.1 Indri indri | reverse complement strand
GCCCGCGAGGCTGCTGTGTGGACTTCATGCAACTGTGGGCAGGAAGGTGCCTGGAGGTGGCTGGGGCTGTAAAGGATGCAGGGGATGGGTCACGAGATGAGGGGGAGAAGGGACCCAAGAGAGGGACCAGTCACGGGCTAGGAATTACCTGGCTATGAATCTACCCACAGAGGAGCTGGAGCGCACTCAAGGGTTCACCGTCCAACAGATCTAAAGCCAGGATGCAGGAATGGGGGCAAACGCAGGATGGAAAGTTCCTTCAGCGGACGGCATAGCAGCGTTTCACCGACCGGAGCTCAAGGACATCTGCCCCTCCATCTGGCCACCTTGTTGCTGGCCCTTTGCTTTGTCACCATGCAGCTCTCTCTCCACCCGCTTCTTTCTCCCTTCCACATCTGTACACGTGTGTGTACACCCCACCCCTGAGGTTTGCAGCTTCAGGCCGTTGCTATGCAACTGTAGTTGATGGACTCATCCCATTCTCGGCTAAGAGAATCTCGTGCCTCCACATGGACAATTCCCTTGAGCCACCTCCTGTAGTACAAAGAACAAAGGACACTCCCCTGCCCCTCCCAACCACTGGCCTGGGGCAAGGATGCAGGTTTCAATTCCCAAAAGGAGTGGGGAGGTTTTAGAGAGACAGAAAACATTTTTACCCTTTTCCAGGCCATTCCCGCTGTTACATTAAGATAAGATGATGCGGGAGGAACGCGATAAATGCGAGTTGAACAAATGGATGAGCTGGCCTTGAAGGAAATGATGTGAGGTGGAGTTGGGGCTGGGGCGCCAGGTAAGCAGGTTGTGAGGAAAGGCACTCAGAGTGTCCTTGTACAGGGCAGCCCAGCTCTCCAACTGTATGAGATACTCAGCACAGAAACTCCACTGCAGAGATGTCCTGCATGATACTGAAGTTTCCGGGGGCCATCTCCTGACCCGCCCGTTGGTGTGTGTGTGGCAGTGGGGGTGGCAGAGCTGGAGCACGCCAGGCAGCAGGCATGCAGGGCTGGCTGCTGTGGGTTTTGCACCAAGGATGGTGTCCCTTGTGGGAGAGACCAGGTCAGGGACGAGGGTGACAATCATTCCCCAGGGCTAAATTTACCCCTCCAGCTAACTTTTCCCATCCCCTTCCTGGATGGAAGGAACAGCCCCCATCAAACAGAATTATTCTGACACTTGTTAAAAACAGCAAGGAAAGCTTTATTCGAGATTATTGCAATAGGAGAGAGGGGTCGAACTCAACTCTGAGTACACCAGGGGCCAGGGGGGATTTTTAGCCAGTGGACAAGGTGAGGAAGTGGGTGGAAAATTACTACAAGGAGCTTGGTTAGGCGTCCGGGTGCACACAGAGGAGTTCATTTGGATAGTGTGGGGCGAGGGGTCCTCACAAAAGGATTTAGTAGGATTCTTTGCTAAAACTGGGCTGGGCCTGCCAAGGACAAGGTCTGGTTGGAAAGAGGGCTGAGAGGAGCCTGGTGAAAGTTAAGTCAAGGAGGAGCCACTGTTACCCCTAAGGGGAGAAAGACTGGCCTGGGGCACAGGTTGGGCTTGGGGTGGAAGGGAAGGAAAGATTTTGAGTGCAGCACTGTGGAGTCACTCGGATGGGATGTAAGCCAGGTCCATGGGTGGGTTAGGAGAAGGTCTGGAGGGGATGGCAGGGAAAGGCTGGCCCAGGGACCCTGGTGTGTGGCCCGCCCCAGGTGTTTTACATGGTGGGTAGAGGGTATCCCTCCAGAGCCTGAGCTATAAGATCGCGGAGAGCTACAGGCACTGCCACTTAGAGGGAGAAGCGATGGTGGGGGCTCGGGCCCAGGAAGCGGGGTTGGCTCTGGGACTGCAAAGGGCGATGCTGGTAGCCAGGAGCGAATGAACTTGGGAACACAAGGTGCAAAGTGAGGCCTATAGCCGACCACCAGGAAACACCCTGGGGGCCCATGGACCCCGTGGAGGTGTTTGGGGGGACAGTGGTGTGCCCGCAGGAATCTTGTGAGTTGGGCTGGAGCCAGAGAGGACTGAGCTGCAGTTGTTGGGGCCCATTCCATGGAAGGACCCCCCAGGCAGGCTTGGCTGCACCACTGTGGCCCTGGAGAGTGCTAAGCAGGAGTCAAGAAGTGAGCCAAGGCCAGGCTCAGCTTCCCTCACTAAGGAAAGAGCACGTTGCTGTCCCTGGATGGCCATCTTGCAGCATCAGTGTGGACGAATGCTTGCTTTACTTTTAAAATCTACGTTTGAAAAAGGCAAGGTTTCATGACATTTCTGCCCAGGTATTCCATTTCTGGGAACCTGGCCAAAGTAAATAATATTAAACAGAAAACAAGCTTTAGGCACGAAGATGTTTATTGCAGTGGTACTTATATGAGCACAAATTGCAAACAATCTAAGCATTCCACCACAGGGAACGATGATTAAGTAAGTTCCTTCGTAATCCACTCTGAAGTATTTATTCAGCCATTAAAAGTGATGCTTGCAAATTCTATAACAACATGGAGAAATGTTAAAAATGAATGAAAAAGTGGGAAGCAAAATTGTATATATAGTATGAGCGTATCTGTGTACAAGTAAGATAAAATGAAATTAAGGCCTTCCGAATTCTAACCGAGTTAGACACTCCTCTATCCACCAGAAGACCCAGCTGTCCCAGAACCCCTATGCCCAGATCGGTGTCTGCAGGGAGCACCGCTGCATGGCTCAGGTCAATGTGCATGTCACCCAGACACCGGGCCAGTAGGGCACAGAGGCCGTGCTGAGTGGCCCCGCAGGCCGCAGTTGGTATGGGTGGGCTGCGCTGCAGTAACAACCAGCCAGCACATTTCAGTGCCTCAAACAACACAGGTTTCCCCTCACTCAGGTCCACTGGGACCCTGCCCCTTGCCGCCCTCACTCACAGCATAACAGGGAGAATGGCCTGAAAAAGGGTAAAAATGTTTTGTCTCTCTAAAACCTTCCCCACTGTTTTTGGGAATTAAAACCTGCATCCCTGCCCCAGGCCAGTCATCAGAAGGGGCAGGGGAGTGTCCTTTGTTCTTTCTGCCACAGGAGGTGGCTCAAGGAAATTGTCCAGGTGGAGGCCATGAGATTGTCTTCGCCAAAGATGGGATGAGTCAGAACCATCAACCGTAGTTGAACAGCAATAGCCTGAAGCTGAAAACCCTGACCAGCACCCTAGAAAGCCGACACCCAGCATTCGTGCCAGACCCGCCGAGAGACCCTAGTAAATGACTTCCCTCCGACCTTTGTTCTCCAGCTGCAAAGTGGAGATATTTACCTTCCACGAAGCCATTCTTCCTGGGGCGCCGCACGGTCACACCCACACAGCTGAAGCCTACCCCGCCACTGAGGGGCGCAGCTCCACGTCGGCCTCCCCCCGGCTTGCTCTCTCTCCAGAGCTGACTCCTGTCTGCAGGGAACAGCACTTCCCCAGAAAGAAAAAAACAGTTCTACTCAGAGGCAGTGAGGATTAATTACTGAGCTTTGTTTCATTCCTGGCACTATTAGGAAGAAAAGGTTTAAAAATAAATGAATAAGTAAAACAGAAGCAGGATGAAAGCATTTGGAACAAAAGCGCCAGACCTGAGACAGCCAGAGGAGTGTGTCTCTGTCTCTCTGTCTCTGTCTCTCACTCCTTCTTTGTCTCTCCGCCTCCTTCTCTTGCTGTCTCTCTGTCTTTCTCTGTCTCTCTCTTCCTCAGCCTCCCTCTCTCTCGTTGGCCACCCCCGGCCCACAGCCGTGCGAACAGTGCATATTTTTGTTTCAATGTTGTGTTGCGACATGAGGGCTCATTCCTCCCTATCAGACGCGCTCACACTGAGATGTCCCTGTGCACCCAGGCGCTGGCGCAGCGCGTGTCTCCAGCCACAGGCTCTGAGGGGTTCCTCAGGGGAACAGCCTGGGGGTGGGAAGGTAGGTCAGTTTGGGATTCGTACACAGCTAGTGGCTTAAAACAACACACACCATCAGCTCAGTTCCCGGGGCGAAGGTTCTAGGCGTAGGTGGGCAGGTCCTCGGCCCAGGCTCTCGCTGGGCTGTGTTCTAGTGTGAGGCTCATCTCAGGGGCTGGCAGCATTCGGTACCGTGGCCAGAGCACTGAGGGGGCTGTCGGGCAGAGGCCACTGTCAGCTGCTGGAGACCCTGCAGCTCCTGGCCGTGGGGTCCCCTCGTGGGCATGGCGTTTGCCTTCTCCCAGGCCAGCAGGGTAGTGCGGCAGCGTCTCCTTTAGGAGCTCGCCTGATAAAGTCTGGCCCACCAGGGTAATCTCCCTTTTTATTAAATCAAAATCAAGTGATTAGAGACCTTATTTACACCTGCACATCCCTTTTGTCGGATAAGTAACCTAATCACAGGAGTGTTGCCCCGTCAGAGCTGTGGGTCCTCCCCACCCAAGGGAAGGAAGCCAGCACCCGGGAGAGGAACCTCGGGGCTGATTTAGAATTCCGCCCCCCGCAGGGGTGTCCTCCCCCACGACCATCAGGCATAGCCAGAAGGAGCCTCCAAGTAGGGCACATTCAGCTGCCCTGGCGGCTGCGAAGAATCTTGTTCTTTCTTGCTTGGAGGCCCTTGGTCAGGAGGGGCCTTCCGCAGTTCCGCGGTCCCGAGGCAGAGGGCTGGAGCGGGCAGGAGACAGACCTCCGACCCACAGGCTCTGTCCTTCCTCCCCTGCTCGGCTTCCTAAGGGAGTGAGGGAGGGCCCGAGCAGCTGGGGGAAGGCAGGGCGGGCGGGCGGATGGCGGCACAGCCACACACTGAGGACCTGCAGACCTGGGCCCCCCGGGGCAGCCACACTAATATTTTCCTCTCACCAGTCAGGGGAAGCAGAGGGCAAGGGCGCCAGGAAGTGATAGCAGATGCGTGTGGGGCCTGGGCAGATGATGTGAGGGGTGTCAGAGAACCACACCCACTTTGCAAACAGACCTCCTGGCCTCTGTCCAGATCTGTCACTCGGGGGTGTCCCCCGACTCAATCCCCTGGCAGCAGGGCTTCTGCAGGGGGACCGCCGCTCTGTGAGCCTAAAGCCAGGGCGGGACCTGAGAGTCAACTGTGCATCTCTCGTACCATCCTGGGGCTGGAAACAGGGAACTTGGGCTCTGGTCTTGCCTTTTTGCTCACTGTTGGCCTGGGGCGAGTCACTACACCTGGGTGGACCTCAGTTTCCACCTCGGAATAGAGGGGTGGATGCAGTTGGAGGGAGGCCTTTTAGGGGAGTGAGCTTTCTAGCGGGCCATGTGTTACCCGTGTGTTCCACGTGCCCTTTGCTCCTGCAGACCCCGCTGCAGATCTGCGTGGCCATGGCCTGCTCCGCTCTGCCAGGGAGAAGCCAAGGCAGAGCCCACGTGGGCTTGAAAGGATGGTCTCTCCTCTCCACCCCTGCCTGCCTGCGTCCACCAGCTCCCCCACCGTGAGCACAGCCTTCCCCAGACTGAGTCGAGGAAGTCAAGGGTGACGCACGGCCAGCAGGCCACGTGCCTGCACCAAACCCAGAGCCTGAGCCACGCGTCAGCCCCTGGGGCTCCGTGCAGATAACAAGGGAATGAGAGTGGAGAACTTACGGGGCCTACCGGAAAGTGCCACATCGGGTGGTCCAGAGCCTGGTCCTAGTTCCTGCCTCAGCACCGACTCAGTGCATGACCTAGAAAAGTCTGTGCCCTGTGCCCCAATTTCCCCGTCCCAAAATGAGAAGTGTGGGTGGGCCCCTAAAATATCCACTATGCAGCCTGAGGTCTAGGAATTTGCCTCCCTGATTCGGGGCCAGCCTGCTGTGATTTTTAACCATCTTTTAAAAACTATTATTTAGCACCCAGTACTTAGTAGGCCCTGGAAGTTTACTTACTGGAACTAGGTTGAATGAGACAGTCTCTGGGCAGCCCCCAGGCTGATGGCTGTGGAGGACCGCAGGGCGGACGGTGAAGCAGAAGAGCCCGCCACTGGGGACGACTCCTGCTGGGCCCTCCCGAGGGTAGGGAGCTTGCTGCCAGGGCTCTGCTTTCCCTGGGGCACAGCTGAGCTGAAGCACATCTCCCCGTCATGGGCACGGCAGCCTCTGGAGGGTCCCAGGACCCTGTGCAGTGTTTAACGTGCTGCCGCCATGGGGGCTGGCTTTGTTGGCCGTGGGGCTTTGGGACAACCACCTGCCTGTCCAGAGCCTCGGGTTCCTCCCTGCACAATGGAGCCAAGGAAACCAGTTTCTCCTGGGTAGTGTGAGAATGGGCCAATCTAGAACGGACAGGGTGTTAGGGGATGAATTGCGCCCTCCGCCTAACTTAGTATGCTGATGTCCTAACCGCCCTCTACCTCAGGATTGACAGTATTTGGAAGAGAGGGCATTTACAGAGGCAATTAAGTTAAAATGAGGCCATTAGGGTGGACCCTAATCCCACATGACTGTTGTCCCTATAAGAAGAGATGAGGACACAGACACGCACAGAGGAGAGAGTGTGAACACTCGGAGAAGGCGGCCGTCTGCAGGCCAAGGAGAAAGGCTTCAGGAGGAACCCGCCCTGCCCACATCTTGATCTCGGACCTCCAGCCTCCAAAATTGTGAGAAAATAAATTTCCGCTATTTCCACTGCCCAGCCTGGGGTATTTTGTTACAGCAGATGGGAGATCCGCCGTGGCCCGGGCAGGGGCAGGGCGGGGATGCAGCTCCGCCCTTGCAGCCCCTCCTGTGGCGATACCTGCTGGCGACTCTCCCGTGACCCCAGCCCCGTGGCCAGCGCAGGACAGCGGCCCAGCCACGGGCAGGGGAGTCAGCAGCGGCCGAGGCAAACTTGTTTTGATTGTAGGCAACTGTGCCGAGAGGCTGCGAGTGCCGCCAACTTGTCTAACATGATTCCGCGAGAAATGTTGACTCTAAATTACAAGGACTTAATTTTTCCAACCACAGCTAGGCAGTAAATGACTCTCTGAAATGACAGATGGAAAGTTCAGTTAA
The DNA here is from genome assembly GCA_004363605.1 of Indri indri. NCBI lineage: Eukaryota > Metazoa > Chordata > Mammalia > Primates > Indriidae > Indri > Indri indri. The sequence continues at coordinate 29,453 of RJWJ010015320.1, read as the reverse complement.
TATGTTTATCTTCTGGCCCGCGGCAGCCCCACCTCCCCCAGCGCTGCACAGGCCAGCCGGCTCTGAGAGGTGGGGAGCCCTCCACTGCCCCCGAACCTGGGCTGTGTGCAGCCCCAGACCCCAGGCCCTTCTCAGAAAAGTCAAGGGAGCTAACCTGAGGTGACAATGGCCTGGCTTGTCCCCAAAGTGACAAATCACACTACCTCTTTCACCTGGTCATCTGCAGAGTGGTAATTCAGAACTCTCCCCTGGCCTCCCAGGGCCATGCCAGGAACAGGATCATAATTATAACAGCCAGATCGACATAGCCTTTTCTACAGGACTAGAACTGAAGCACCCCAGGAGATAGGTGTTCTCATTATCTCCATTTTATTATTGAGGAACAGAAGGCAGAGAGGTTAAGCAACTTGCTTAACGTCACACAGGTAGTCGGTGCTAGAGCTGGGATCCCAGCCAGGCCAGGGGGGCTCCACGGTGCACGCTCTTGGTCACGGCTGCACTGCCCTGAGAGATTCGCTATGCAGAGATGCCGCAGGGAAGGATCCTGTGATGGCTACTCGGCAAGGCCTGTCGCCACTGAGCTCTGGGTCCCCCACCGCCAAGCAGACTCCAGCATAGGGCGATTGGACCAGCCTGGGCAGGGCGCCTGATCACACCTCGGCCACCGAGCCCCAGAAGGAAGGGGCAGGCCACACCTTACCACCTCTCTCCATCCCTCTAGCCTGGTCCTGCCTCTGCTGTCCGGGAGCTCTGACCCCAGCCCCCATGGACTCTCAGGCCCAGAGTCTCTGCCAGAGATGGGGAAGGTGACACAGAGGCAGCTGACCCCGTCCACAGCCCTGGCCTCTAAAGGAAGAGGACAACTCCCTGCTCATCTTCCCTCTCCCCCGCCACTCTCCATGCAGCCCTCTCTGGCACAGGGCGAGCGGCACGTCCCACCTGTGCAGCCCTGTCCCCCCACCCACCCACGTCCCTAGCCCCAAATGTGGAGGGCAGGCTGAGTTCAGGGCTACACCCCTCGGGAACCTCTGCCTCCAGGCAGGGGCTTTGGGCTGCGGCCTGTGCTGACCGCATGTTGGGGCATCGGGCCAGAGCCTGGTATGAGATGCCGGAGCCCCCAGGGGTGACTGGGGGTAGTTCCTGGTCTGAGAAGCCCCACTTTAGCAGGGAGAGTCAAGGGGAGACCATTACAGTCCTCTGCAGGGCGGGCCCAAATGCGTCAGCACGGAGTGTGTTATGAACCCTGAGGCCAGTGAGGCCAGGTGTACTTGCCAAGCCCTGCCCGGGTCGCGCCGTCCAGGACGAGAAGTCAGGACAGGGGGACTGAGGAGACTCGCAGGCAGAGGGCAGCCTGGGTGAGAAAGAAGGAGAACAGTGTGGTGTGTGCGAGGAAGCCACCAAGAGCAGGGCTCCAGGGCACCAGGGGAGGGGGTGGCCACAGATAGATGCACCAGGCTGCAGGGGCAGCCGAGCAGACGGCCTTTGGTGAGGGACCTGTGTGAGGTCGAGGAGCCTGGTCCTCAGCCTTTAGGGGATGCAGTCTTTCTTTTTTAGTTGTAAAATACACACACATACAATTCACTGTGTTAGCCATTTTTCGGCGCACAGTTCAGGTGCAGTAAGCGCATTCACACGGCTGTGCGACCATCACCACCGTCACCTCCAGAGCTTCTCCAGCACCCAAACTGAAACTCTGTTCCCATTACACAGCAGTTCCCGCCCCCGGCCCCTGAGCCCTTTCTGTCTCTGTGGATGGGACCACTGTAGGCAAGGGACACAGTGTTAGCCTGGGAAGGGTGGGCCATGGCGGGGTTGCTCTCTCCCTCCCGTCGCTGTAGCTGCAGAGTAGAAAGCGAACTGAAGAAAGATCTCACCCGCAGCCACCGCAGGCGTCCAAGCCAGAGACAAGGCTGCTTGCCTTGAGGTGGGGCTGCTGGTAAGTGCCCTGTCGGGGGGCAGGAGACGGGATTTGAACTCCAGCTCAAGCACTTGGAGCTTAGTGGCTCTTGGCAAGTTCTCAGCCCTTGGGGGCTCACTACCCACGTATGAGGTGGGGGTGACAATACTTTCTTTGTGGAGCTGACTGTGGGTAGTGAGGATAATAACAACAGCGGTGAATACTCACTGTCCCCGCACAGGGCCAGGCATTGCACCAAGCACTTCGCACAATCTGCATCACGTCAGCCTCAGGGCCCCCACAGAGGGAGAGACTCTAAGTCAAGGAAACTGAGGCGTATCAAGGTTCAGGGCTTATTTCCTAGGATTTGCAGCTGAGAGGATCCTTAGCCCAGGGCCCAGCACAGATGGGATGCTCCATAAGTGTGAGCTGACTTACGACCCTCCATAAAGTTAAGTCAACCATTGTGTGGAATTTCACGTCTCGCTTATTGGGGCGGATGGTACTTTCAACTCTCGGAGTTACCCCAGAGTTCAAAGCAAAGTGGCCTCAAGATGGATCCATTTCAGCTCAGACACGGTTCCCGCAGGAGGCCACGGCTTCTGTTGAAAAGCAACGGGTGGGCGGTGTGCAGGGGCCTCTGCCTGAGGCCGGCCCCTGCTGTTCTCTGCTTACCCTGGGGGTGGGGGCAGCAGAGCCCTTGTAGGCTCCTGGGAACAAGAATGTCATGAGGGCTTTTGCTGGGCATCCCCAAACACCGTCCCCATTAGCTTGGGGAAGAAACCCAATGGGGAAAACCCTTGCGAGAGGAAAATGTGTCCATACTAGGGCTGCCTACGAGGAAACGGTGCCATTCTCGTGGGGCCCGAGCCAGAGTTGCTGGAGCCAGGTGGTCAGTTGGTGAGTCCAGGCCTGGCCAGAAGTCCCCAGCAAGTCATAGCCATAAAGAAGCAGGAAGTGGGCTGGGGCAGGGGCTGTAGTCACTGTCACATAGGATCCCTTGGAGAAGGGCAGTGCCCATGCTTCTCCCTCCCACTCAGCCTCCACAACACACCGCTGCCAAGTCTCACCTCCTTGGCCTGGCACCCTGACCTCTTGTGATCCAACCCTGTCATCTCTGCCCATGGAGGCTGAGCTCAAGCTGAGGGACAGTCTTGATTCCTTCTCCATCCCAAGTCATCCAGGATTTAATACCTATGAGCAAACTGTGCTCTCCACCTAGAACTGTTTCTCTTTCTTCTCCTGACTGAGCCCTACTCAAAACCAAGTCAATGTCATCTCTTTTGGATGCCTTCTAGAATTCTTCCCGTAGGGTGGTAGACTACTGCTCCTCCAGCCCCCACACCCCACCTCATCCCTGTGCTCTCACAGTGCTTGATTATACCTCTAGGGTTACCCTTCCATATGGTACCATAACACATCTGGGCATGTGTCTGCTCCCTACTAGTTTGGCCGGTGCCACAGTTTCAACAGCCACAGTGTCTAGCATGGGCCTGGTATAGGTGGCATTCAGGGTGGCTGCTTGTCTGAGAAAGGTGTTTTGATCATCTTCGCTGGGTAACAAACCACTGCAAATATAGTAGCATAAAATAATTATTTTATTATGCTCATGGATGCTGTAGGTCTGGTATTAAGTCAGAGCACGGTAGGATGGCTTGTCTCTGCTCCTTGAGGTCTGCAGCCTCAGCTGGGAAGCCTAGAACATCTGGAGGTGACTTGATAGCTGGCAGCAGGAATCATCTGACAACCTCTTCGCTCAGCACCTATGTGTGGTCTCTCTATGCAGCCTGGACTGCCTAACAACATGGCAGCCACCGGTCAGTTCAGGCCTCTACCACCAGTGTCTGAGTGGATAAGGAGGAAGATGCATTGCCTTTTTTCTCTCTGTTTTTTGTAAACCCGTAAGATTCAAGCAGCCACCCTGAATGCCACCTGTGCCAGGGCCCATGCTAGATATTGCAGCAGTTGAAACTGTGGCACCAGCCAAGCTAGAAGGGACCAGACACATGGGCAGATGTGTTATGGTACCATATGGAAGGGTGACCCCAGAGGTGAGAGCACAGGCCGAGGTGGGGTGTGGGGGCTGGAGGAGCAGGCAGGCTACCACCCGATGGGAAGACTCCCAGAAGGCATCCAAAGGAGATGACATCGACTTGGTTTTGAGTAGGATCTGCCCATGTGGGGCTGGCAAAGCCACATCGCCGAAGAGCATGTCGGACAGCTGGTACTCTCGCACCTGTTTTGGGAATACACGCTCTGCCACAAAATGAACAGCAGAGAAATTGAAATATACATACCCAACTGAATTTTTTTTTCTTTTTCCCTTTGCAGGATTGCCACCCTCCCTCCTTCTCCAGAATCAGGTTCAGCACAGAAGTGACGCAGACGTCAACAGGCTCACGCGGTCGAGCTCAGGAACGCTCCAGAAAGATGCTAAAAGAAAGCTCCTTTGCAAGCACACATCCTTGTGCATATTTAAAATACAGAATCCCAGACTCTGTGGCAAAGAAATTATTTCTTCCATCTTTCCTACATGGTAATTTCCAGAATCAGACTGTTTCTTGATCTAAGCTGAAAACTAAAAGAAAAATTTAGGTCCTGATCTCCATCAACAAATTCCTTCCAGCCAAGAACTCCCAGGTTCTACTTTGGCCATATCTACAGGAATTTGGGCAAGTGAAAGAGATTGTTTTCCAGCTCAGGATCTCCATCTATCCAATTGGAATGAATGCCAGATCTTTAAAAGGGAGGAGAGATGTTTCATTCAAGGCATGTAAAATGGAGGGAACAGAGAACATCTCAATAAAGAGAATGCTGGATGTTGAAATGTGTGCTTGTGTATTGGACAATCTTAAAGAAAGTTAAAATGCCATTGGTCCTACCTCTTTAATTAGAGATGAAGCCAGAAGGCTGGGGATGTTGCGGTTAACTGAAAACAGGGCCCCACTGTCCTCACTCAAAACAGAAGGGAAAAATAAGTGCAAGCACCCAAAAAAGCGTTGGATTATTTTTCCTTAAATGAAAATAATATTTTTGGCCAGTAGAGCATTGAGGACAGGCTTTTGCCCTCAGCAAACAAAACCCTGTTCACGACACAGGCCAGCGTCACCACCAATTTAATCTCTTCTTAAAGTCTTAGGACTTCTTTGAGCCCTTCTGTGCTGTTGAAACTAGTCCGAGACCTTTGGGTAACATCTGGAAGAAATGTATGTTGACAAATGCCAAAAACAACTTTTAAACATCAGTCCTCTAAAAGAAGCGATGAGAAGGGAGCCATTCTCAAGAGAGGATGGAAAGATCAAACTCCTTTTATTGGTGTGGAGAGCAGCCTAAGCTCCCATCCAGCTCGTGACAGTGATGTGGAATCGAGAGATGCATCTCCCGCCCCTCCGTGCCATCACTGTCAGACAGGTGGGGTCTCTCTTTGATGAGAGTCCCTGTGGTGATCAGGTGGGTCCTTGGATTTTCTGGGATTTCTCAAGGGACAGCACCACCGTTTAACCAGCCAGTGGAGCTGGGAAGGAGGAGGGTGTCCCACAGAAACCTGGCATCCAGACAGGAAGCGGACTGAGCCCTCGGCATGGCCTGCCCTAGGCACACCTTGTTCCAGCAGCCCTAGTCCTCTGTCCTCCAGCTTGTACTTGGATGCCTGCTAAGGTGGGGAACTCACTGCCTCCTAAAATCTCCTATTCCATTAGGGGTCTTTGTTGGGCAGCTCTTCCTAATAGCTGAAATAACACCCCCTTCCAATTATTTGTGGAACAAAATGAAATCAATAAATAAGTACCGAGCTGCATCTTTCTCATCTGTATCCAGTTTGTGCTGTACCCCACCTACCACCCCAGACCTATACAGAAGAAATTCAAGAAAGTCAAACAGAAGGATGAGCGTCTGCCTGTGACTGATTTCCCATGTCAGAGGTTCTCTGCTGAGGTGCCAGAGTGTGCAGGACGAGCACACAGGCCAGTCTTACACCGAGACAGGGGACAAGGGACCGTGTGCTGTGAGGGCACCATATCTACTGTACTATGTGAGGACTGTACCCCAGGGTGTGATTCCAACAGGATGTGGAAAGGTTTTCCCCACACGCGGCTGCGCTGCTGAAGAGCAATGAAGTGGACACCTGGGGGAAAGAGGAGTGGACTGTGATTCCTTTCTATGTTTGAGACATGCGGTCAGCATTCATGTCCCATGGGGCCTTGGGGGCCACCGCACAGGTATTGCTCTCACTTTATAGGAATGGAAGCCATTGGCAAGGTTTGGGCAGAAGGTATAGCCCGGATGACACCGTGGGAGGATCACTCTGGATGCTGTTAGAAGAACTGGGTTTAGGGGAGCGTGGGGACAGGAAGTAGCAGTCCACTGCAACAGTCCGGGCAAGAGATTAAGGGACTTAGACAGGGGCCATCCTCACTGCAAGAGCGCCTGAAGGTGCACACGTCTAGGTGAGCCCCTTGCCACCTGCGTGCCATCAGAGTTCTTGTAAGGAGGAGGGCTCCACATTCGTCAGGGCTTTCCACACAAACAGAACTAATAGGATGCATACACAGAGAGAGAGAAAGAAACTTATTATAACACAAGGAATGGGCTCACACAATTATGGAGACTGAGAAGTCCTGAGACCTGCAGTCGACAATCTGGAGACCCAGGAGAGCCTAAGGTGTAGTTCTAGTGCGAAGCCAGCAAGCTGGAGACCTAGGAAGAACTGACGTTTCAGTTTGAGTCCAGAGGAAAAGACCCACGTCCCAGCTCCGCACAGTCAGGCAGGAGGCATTCCCTCTTTCCAAAAAGGAGGGTGGGCCGTTTCATTCTATGTAGGGCTTCTGCTGGTTGGATGAGCCCCCGCCCCCACATTGAGCAGGACAGTCTGCTTTACTCAGTCCATGGATTCTAATGTTAATCTCATCCAGAAACACCATCACAGGAACACCCAGAGTAATGTTTGACCAAATACCTGGGCACCCTGCAGCCCAATCAAGTTGACATGTAAAAGTAACCATCACAGAAGGTGCAAAGGGGTACAGGCTGGGCAGCTACAGTGTCTCCCACAGCTCCTGTATGCCCTTGGGTCCAGATTTGGTTCTTTAAAGTTACTTTCCACCAAAAGGAATTAGGACTTTTGATTCCAAATCTTAGGACAGGAAAAATATTGTGTATGGATGCTCTTGTTAATGCCAGAATATAAGATTGTTTTAGAAATGACGGCAGTAAGTTACTGTTGAAAAGACAAAAGTACCAGTTTGAAGAGCCCCATCAACCAAGCAGAGTGTGAAAAAGAAAATAATGATCAAAGTTACTGAAACAAGTTGACTTTGTGAAAGATCATGAATTTATAGCAATGTTAAAGAAAGCAAAGTTAATAGAATATGGGTAATAGAATGCACATATGAGGGTTTATTTAGTTTTATCGCTTTTACTGAGTAGAAGAATATTTACATTTATATTTATATTTTTCTATTAAGCATATATCTATTCACAAAGTATAGAGTTATATTTCTCACTATGTCTGTAGATAAGGAAGAATAAACACAGGGAGCTATACACAAACTGAAATAATCCCCCAAACATGGAACTGTAGGGAGTGAACCAATTGATTGCTCTCTTGTAGTCCTACACAGCAACCAATTAAACAAAGAATTCCATGGAGTGTTCCAAGATGATTAATTAGCTAAATTGCACACACTCCATCTCTCATCTCTTAGTGGATGGAACCTCAAGATGACCCCACTAATTATAATGTAATATTGATAAGGCATGCATAAGTTTCCAATTAATATTTATAGACTAGGCCAATTCATCATAATGACAGGACAATAGTTTAGTACTGCCAGCCATAAGAAATTTTTTAAAATACATCATTTCTGGGAAAGACACCAAGTTTAAAAAAATTAAATCTTTGAAATTAGATTTTGAAAGGCAGAAGCTTAAAAGTCCGGATATAACAAATAGAACTTCGTTATCAAGAGAAACTCAGTCAGGGGTTTAGTTTGGATCACTTTAGACATATGGACTTATCCCGGACCGGAATCTATGACTCTATGCACCTAGCTTGGGGTCTGCTAAGATTATCGGTACCTGAGAGAACTACCAAAGCCCCATGTGAGTGTAAGAAATTAAACCTTATGAATAATATAAATAAAGATAAAAACCATTTAAACACAGGGAACGCATAATTATGTAGCCACTTTTACATTTGTGATTTTATTTATGTTTATGTCTTAAAATGACTACTGGTTACGATAGTCTAGGTCATGCTGTGATTACAGACAATATCAAAATTCCAATCAGTCGACACAACAAAGGTTTCTTTCTTTCTCGTGCTCCATATGCATTTCGGTTCAGCAAAGGGCTCTGCTCCACCGGGTCACTCAGGGGCCCAGGCTGACAGGGGCTCCACAGCCTCCTGGTTGCATCACCTAGAACATATGGCCATTTCAGGCACTCAGTGTGGTGGTTTTAAAATGTGTCCACAAGTTATTTTCTTCTTCTCCTTTCAAAAATTAGAGATACATTCTCCTCCCCTTATGTAGGGACTACACTTACTGACTTGCTTTTAATGAATAGAATGTGCCAGAAGTAACAACTTGTGCTTTCCAAGACCAGATCATAACAGGCATTGTGACTTCCGCCTTGGACAGCTTGCCCTTGGGGAAGCCAGCTGCCATGTTGTGAGGGTGCTCAGGCCGTCCTAGGGAAAGTGCACGTGCCCTGGAACTGAGCCTTTTTCCCACAGCCATCGAGGAACTGAGACCACCTGCCCACAGCATGGAAGGCAGCCCTCATACAATTAGATCATCTGGCCCCAGTAAGGAGATAACTGTGGTCCAGGCCAACATCTTGGCTGTAACCTCATGAGAGGCCCTGAGCCGGAACCCCTCAGCTAAGCCATCTCTGAATTGCCCACACACAGAAACTGTGAGATAACAAATGTTTGTTGTTTTAAGCCACTAAGTTTTATTAGCGACCTGCAATTTATTATGCAGGTATAGACAACCAATACATTGAGACAGGGCGAAAATGCCCTGGAGGGCCTTGTTCTGGCAGTTTAATGTTTTAGCCCAGAAGAGGCACATTTGGTTTCTGCTCTCAGCACATCAGCCAGGATCGGCCAAAGGATCCTGCCACATTGCCAGGGGCCACCGGGTCCGCCCAAGCACTCGGGCAGAAAGGAGACCCCGATATGGCAACTACTATAAACCTCTCTTATAAAGCATTTAAGACATTAAAAAGCATCTGATATATTTGATTTGTGTTTTTAATTAAATATTTGGAAAATTTGATTAAATAGGTTTGTAATGATGTATGGATATTAGGAAATTTTTAATTTATTACATTCATAATTGTGAAAGATCATGTTAGAAATACATGATTAGAGAAAATGTTAAGTCTTAATATATAAAAACGTTGTTTGTCAAAATCTTAAGATTAATTAATGTTTTATCAAATCCAAGATGTACGAATATAAACATTCTTCTCCTTGCACAAAGGCCCCTGGAGTGCTGAGGAACCTGTCAGCCCAGTGTGGAGGTGGATGGATAATGCTTGTTGTGATCACAAAGAAGACAATGGCATATTCTGAAGGATAAGACAAGACATGGCTTCTTTGGAAGTTTCTGAGCAGAACCATTAAATCAAAGATCACAGACTACCTGGGAAGTGTGAGCCAACAGGAGTTCACCAAGAGCAAGCCCTGACAAAGCAGGCTAATTTTCTCTTAGGGTGGAAGACCTTAGTATTGGTAAAATTTTAGCAGAACATATTCAAAAACTGTATTTTTACCCTTGTGCTATGTGACATTATTAATTTATAGCTAAAAATGATACTCAGTCCGTATCAGCCTGGTTGGGAATATTAAGACGTGTGTCTTGTTTCTCTGTAACTGTCCCTGTCATGCTAAATAACCTGGATAACATGGGAACCAATAACACAAGGCCGGGGCGTGTGTGTGTGTGGTCAGGAGAGTTGATCTACTGGATCATCAGATCATGATTCGAAATGATCCTGTTAGATTGGGGAATGGTCCAGGAGGCTTTAAATAAAGAAATAAATACATCATTGAGAGCCCTTAGCTAGCAGACAGGGCCACTATGTCTTTTTATCCATTTCTTTGGCAATCTCCTTCTAGGCCCGTGGAGGAGCCAGACGACTTCTCTTCTTCCTTCTCCACGGTCTAAGCAAAGACCATCAAGTCCCAGGACTTGTGTTCTGTGGGCAGCCTGGCCACCTTGAAGTGTGTATGCGTTGCAGCCGCTCTACCTTCACATGAGCAAGCTAAGTCGGTCTTACACCAGTTCCCAGCTGTCTTCAACACAGGTTGGGGAGAGCTGAGGTCACCCTTCAGCTTCAAGATGAATTCTCTGTTTCAGTTTAGATCAAAGAGGCCTGCCTTTTGTCGATCTTGGGATGCATGCCCAACCATTAATAAAGCCTTTTCATTTTTATTTTCGTCTCTTTTTGCCTACAAACCACTGGACAGACCTCTGGAAGGGAAGAATGATAATATAATGCCAGAGAGTGCTGTGGCTATTGGGAAAAGCAGTGCTATCTTAGGTGGCATTGCTAGAATTAGGCAGGGCCCAGAACAAGAGCAGTGGCAACCGTCAGACCACGGGGAAATGGCACCTGCTTTGGAGCACCACGCTAAAAGGCGGTTGCGTACAGAGTGGGGATCAAGACAGTGAGAAGTCGGAGGTCATATGAGAGGTCGGGCAGGAAACTGAGGCCGTGAGACCTAGAAAGCTGGAGATGGAATGGAGACATGTCAGTGCCCTCAGGCATCTGAGGGGTCATGGGAGTGGGTGTGGACAGAGCCACCTGTTTAATCATAGGCCACCGAACCTGAGAACTGGCCATGCCTGGATGGTAGACAGGTTCAGAACAAGAGGAATTTTCCACTTGAGCTGCCTTAAAATGGAGTTTTCTGGCTCGTAAGTTAGTGAGACTCCATCACTGGAAGTGTCCAAAGAGAAACTTAATAGCCATTTGCTAGGACTGATGCCACTAGTGGCCCCCACGTTCCTTCCTTACCAGGACTACGCAACCCGGAATCTGGCTAACCTAAAGGTAATGGCTCAGAGGCGAGGAGGTAGAACTTTTTATCCAATGAAGACAGCTTTTGTCTACATGGTCAGCAGCGTGAGTTAGTGTTCACCAATAGCCAGCACCCTTCTGCTACCAGTTACACAGACCATCACAAGCTATTTCTTGAATTTAGGTCTGTCCAGGTAACTAGTTCTCACCAAAGAAGCGTGAATGGAAATAATGTGTCACCTGTGGGCCAAGGCAATTAACTACAGATGCTTGACCTTCTGATTTTTTTCTTCATCCGCACAAGTAAGGGGGTTTGCTGAATGTAGAGAAAGAGAGGCCAAAAGAACGGAACTGTCTGAATTGCTAAATATGGCGGAGAGCTGCCCTGGGAGCCGCCGGAGCTGCAGCTGACTTCATGAGAGCAGGACAGGAAGGAAGCCCCTGAGAGTGTGAGGCGATTTGTTACTGCAGCACTACTTAGCCTGCCCTGACTGCTATGCTTCGGGAACAGTGGGCCTGTGAGTTTCCTGGGGTCCAGAGAAGTGACTCGAGAATCTGGGAGGGTTCTGGCAAGGCAGACAGAGGGCACTCAGGTTGCATGGGCCTGTCCACGTTTACGGAACGCTGGGACACGGTGCACATTTCTCCAGTTCCTGCTGAGGCCTGCCTAGGTCTCCCTACCTGTTAAATGTGAGATATCTTACATGAAAGTTTTGGAAGCAGGAAGGCTATGGATAGTGAAATGAAATTAAACTAAGCTTCTGGACTTGCCACCTTAACTCTGTGCAAAGATCAAAGGCTTCTCCTTGGTGAGAAAAAGCCACCCCCATGTGTCTGCAAACAAATCACATCTGGGTCTACACATTATCTGCTTATTTTATAAACTAGTTCTTTCCAAAGAATCCAAACTAGCCTTATTTTACAGATATGGAAACTAAGGCTCATAGGTGCTGGCCAAGCTTATACTGGGTCCTTTGGTTTTCTGTCTTCTCGCTAAGCCACGGTGTGGAGATTGCACAGTGGATATAGTTCTTCAAATGAGAATCAAACAACACTCCCCAGGCACTGTGTAGACAGCCCTGGGCTGGAGAGGAAAGGCACGGCTCCTCACAGAAGCTCAGTTTACAGCAGGGCTCACCCTTTGCCCCAAGGCAGCTTTGATCACTGTGACATTTCCACAAACACTGAATGAATGAAGAAGGCGGTGGGGAGGTTTTTAACCCAATCCACATGGATGAGAAATGAGGGACAGGACAGCCTGCAGCACGAGCAAAGATTTCCTTAGCTCCTCTGCTGTGAACAGCTGTCAGATTTCCCCTTAAAGTATAGGTTTAAAATAGCTGTATATTTTGTTTGCTTTTTATCACTTTTCATCATAGAATGAAGATTTGGTGGTGTAAGTCACTTATAGCTTACTTCACTTGCGTGGTTCAGTAGAGATCAAGCCCAGGAAGCAGCCTGCCTGCTTTCAAATCCCAGTTCCCCTGCTTTCTATTTTCTAGCTGTGTGGCTTTGGGCAAGTTACTTAACCACTCTGTGCTTCAGTTTCCTCATCAGTTAAGTGACTATAATGGTATCTATCTCATAAGCCTGTTGCGGGATAAGATGTGTCAGTCTGTGTAAAGCATGGGGAAAAGTACTTGGCATATGGAAAGTATTCAGGAAGTACTAAGTAGGTAGTTAACTTAGTTTTTCTAAGCTCTTCACTGGCAGCCAACTGAATTGGGGGCACTGTGAACGACTGCGTGCTCAAGTCTGGGCTAAGCACTGTTGGGGGTTTTAAAATAAGGCCATTCACGGGCCTCCCCTAAAACCCCCAAACGTCTATCAGAAAACAGAACAAAACTAAGCCACGCTCTGAAGCATGCTAGTAAGAAAAAGGCCAAGACGGGGAGTCAACAGCGTCCGCCCCAGGCGGTGTCACATGACCCTTCCGGCTCTCGGGATGCTGGGAAATGGTTTTAAACGGCCGGAGGCGGAAGCCGCCCAGCCAGGGCTTCCGGCTCGCCTTGCGCTGGTGCTCCGCCCTCCTCGTCTCTTCCTCCTCCTCCTCCCGGACGGGAGCGAACGCCGCCCTGCCGCCACGTGGGGACGGCCGCAGCCGTTTCAGATCCTGGTCCTGACGGGCTCGGCCTCCCACCCGGAACGCAGACGCGCCACGGACGGCGACTGTCGCCGAAAGATGTTCGTGCTGCTCCAGAGCGGGTTTGGTTATTTGTGGCAAAATGCGAACCTTAAATTAACGTGGTAATCGTGGCTTCTGCGGAAAGGGACAAAGGCTCAAAAGTGAAGAAAAGAGGAAACGCAGGATCACGGGACTACACAGCGGTTACTGGCTCACCGTTTCTCTCTCCCTCCATCCTTCCCGAAAGGGTTTGCAGGGTGCGGAGCTCGTGCACGTGCGGACGACCTACTGTCAACTAAGAGTGCTGACATCCTGACTTAGTCTCTCAGCAGCCAAAATAATTAAAGGATGTATCTAATAGGATAGATATATAGATAGAGATAAATGAAAAGGCTAATTAAGAAGCATCGAAAATTGAAAAAGTGGGCATCGAAAATTGAAAAAAAAAAAAAAAATATATATATATATATATATATATATAGTTAAAGCAAGACGAAGGTACCAGGACAAGAGAACAGCCTGAAAACAGTAAAGACTTCTTAGAGATTATAGATATAATCGCCAAGATAGCAAGTCATTCAACGTTCTAGGAAAAAAGAATTCTCATACAGTATAAAGCAAAATGGAAAAACCAATACCCTACATCCAAAATTGGCTGAACTGAAGTTTCAGAAAGGGTTAATGATGAAGAAGGAGGGGAGAAAATTGCCAAAGGAACAGTAAAGAATACACTTTAGGGAGAACAATGAGTAAGAACAGAGATAATAGTTTTTCTTGTACCTTCATAATACCTAAAGCTAAAGAGATGGTGATTAAGCTGATTTACTAATAGTCCGAAGCATGTATTTAACATTAACAACCACCAGAGAAGTCATTTCCTTTTACCCAGAAATTACATGTGTAGAAATTTGTCTGAAAGAAATAATTCCCAAACCAGTAAATTAACGTATACAATGATGCTCTCTGTAGTACTAATTATAATAATAAAACACTAGAAACAAGATTTAAAATGTTTAATAATAAAGGAATGAAATGAAAACTCAACAAAGAAAAAAAGCTAAGTGGCCAATAAACAGATCAGGTTATCAAAGAAATGTGAGCTATACTGACAAGGAGATGCCAGTTTTGTCCATTAAATTGGCAAAACTTCAAAAGGGTAATGTTTGATGTTTAAGTTGTGAACAAACACAATTTCAAGCACTGCTGGTTAGAGTGAGTACTGGCGCAACATTTCAGAAGGATGTTGTAAAAATCTTTAGGATAAATGTATTCATTTTGATGTGGCAATTTTACTGGACACTACATTAGGAAATAAGTGAATGATCATAAAAATGTGTACATATCTGAAAGTTTATTAAATAATATTTATAGTAGCAAAAACTAGAATTGATGCATATTCTTAAGTAAAGAGCAGGGTTTCCAGGGAGAGCCACATTCTGCAACGATATCAAATAAAGCATAGTTCCCAGCCACGATGTATTAAGTTCCAAATTCAAGTGATGAAACAGTGTATACTGTATGATTACATTTGGGTAAATATATATCATATATCAAATGTGAATATGCATGTTGAAATGTTTGGAATGATACACACCTCCATCGTAGAAGTTGCTATCATAGACTTCTAAAAGTTTCAAAGAATTCTTTGCTTTTATACTTTCAGAATTGTTAGATAACTTCTTTACAATTAGCATGCATCACTCATTTAATCACAAAAAATAAACACAGCCATATCCATTTTGGTGGGGAAAGGAGAACAAAGAATGCCTCCCGATCCCAGCCTGGATGGCACAGAAAGCAGAGAAATGTCTTCTCTTGGAGCAGAAGTGCTCATGCTCAAACCGTGAGGCTGGACAGCTAACCGGGCATCTCTGTAGTGTCGGGTCAAGACCAACCATTCAAGGCCCAAGTCATCACTTTTGGAAGGTTTCTTCTCTCATTAACTACAGGCATACCTTGTTTTATTTCTCTATGTGCTTTGCAGATACTGCATTTTTTACAAATTGGATGTTTGTGGCAACCCTGCTTCAAGTAAGTCTATCAGTGTCATTTTTCCAATAGCATGTGCTCACTTCCTGTCTCTGTGTCTTCATTAATTCTCACAACGTATTTCAAACTTTTTCATGATCACTGTATCTGCTATGGTGATCTGTGATGAGTGAATTTTGATGCTATTATTGTAGTTGTTTTCAGGCACCAGGAGCCACGCTTGTGTAAGACACAACTTAACTAGTGAATGTTGTGTGTGTTCTGACCACTCCACTGGCTGTTCCCCCGTCTCTCTCCCTCTCCTTAGACTGCATTATTCCCTGAGATACCACAATATTAAATTTAGGCCAATTATTAATTAATTAGGCCATTAACCTTACAACAATCTCTAAGTGTTCAAGTAAAGGATGAGTTGCATGTCTCTCACTTTAAATCAAAAGCTAGAAATAATTAAGCTTAGTGAGGAAGGCACGTTGAAAGCGAAGACAGTCCAAAAGCGAGGCCTCTTGTGCCAAACAGTGAGCCAAGGCCAAGTTGTGAATGCCAAGGAAAAGTTCTTGAAGGAAATTAAAAGTGCTACTCCAGTGAATACATGAATGATAAGAAAGCAAAACAGTCTTACTGTTGATATGAAGAAAGTTTTAGAGGTCTGGGTAGGAGATGAAAACAGCCACAACATTCCCTTAAGCCAAAGCCTAATCGAAAGCAAGGCCCTAAGTCTCTGCAATTCTGTGAAGGATGGAAGAGGTGAGGAAGCTACAGGAAAAATGTTTGAAACAAGCAGAGGTTGGTTCATGAGGTTTAGGAAAGAAGCTATCTCTGTAGCATAAAAGTGCAAGGTGAAGCAGCCAGAGCTGATGGAGAAGCTGCAGCGAGTTACCCAGAAGATCTAGCTAAGATCGCGGATGAAGGCGGCTACACCAAACAACAGATTTTCACTGTAGATGAAACAGCCTTCTATGGAAGATGATGCCATCTAGAACTTTAACAGTTAGGGAGGAAAAGTCAATGCCTGGCTTCAAAGCTTCAAAGGACAGACTAACTCTCTTGTAAGGGCTAATGCAGCTGGTGACTTTAAGTTAAAGCCAGTGCTCATTTACCAGTTCAAAAATCCTATGGCCTTTAAGAATTATGCTAAATCTACTCTGCCTGTGCTCTATAAATGAAAAAACAAAGCCTGTATGATAGCACATCTGTTTACAACATGATTTACTAAATATTTTAAACCCACTATTGAGGAAACTCAACTCGGAAAACAAGATTCCATTAAAAATATTGCTGCTCATTGACGATGTACCTGGTCACCCAAGAGCTCTGATGGAGATGTACAAGGAGATGAATATTGTTTTCATTCTTGCTAACACAAAATCCATTCTACAGCTCATGGATCAAGGAATAATTTCAACTTTCAAGTCTTATTATTTAAGATATACATTTTGTAAGGCTATAGCTGCCATAGATAGTGATTTCTCTGATGACTCTAGACAGCGTACATTGAAAATCTTCTGGAAAGGATTCACCATGCTAGCTGCCAGTAAAGACCTTTGTGATTCATGAGAAGGAGTCAAAATAGCAGCATTAACAGGTGTTTGAAAGACGTTGATTTCAGTTCTCATGGATGACTTCAAGGGATTCAAGACGTCAGTGGAGGAAATAACTGAAGATGTGGTGGAAACAGCGAGAGCACTGGAATTAGAGTGGAGCCTGAAGATGGGCCTGAGTTGCTGCAATGTCATGACAAAACTTGAATGGATGAGGAGTTGCTTCCTACAGAAGAGCAAAGAAAGAGGTTTCTTGAGATGGAATCTACTCCTGGTGAGGATGCTGTGAACATTGTTGAAATGACAGCAAAGGATTTAGAATATTCCATAAACTTAGTTGATAAAGCTAGGTTTGAGAGGATCGACTCCAATTTTGAAAAAGGTTCAGTGGGTAAAATGCTATCAAACAGCATCGCATGCTACAGAGAAATCTTTCATCAAAGGAAGAGTCAACTGATGCAGCAAACTTCATTGTTGTCTTATTTTAAGAAATTGCCACAGCCACCACAACCTTCAGCAGCCACCACCCTGATCAGTCACATGGAGGCAACACCCTCCACCAGCAAAAAGATTATGACTCACCAAAGGCTCAGATGATCATCAGCACTTTTTTGGCAATAAAGTCTTTTTAAATTAAGATATGCACATTGTGGGGTTTTTTTGTGGTTTTTTTTTTTTTTTTTTTTTTTTAGCAAACTCATTGCTCAATATATACATTGCTTTTTAAGACATAAAAAGCAATACTTAACAGACTATAGTATAGTGTAAACATAACTTTTTATGCACTGGGAAACCAAAAAACTTGTGTGACTTGCTTTATTGAGATATTTGCTCTATTGCAGTGTTCTGGAACCAAACCCTCAATATCTCCAAGGTATGCTGGAATGTTTGGGTAATGACCCTGTGTAGATTCTACCCATTCATTTACTGAGAGCTACTTTTTATAACTGGTTTATCTTGGAGTGTTCCTCAGGAAGTCATATAATTTAAAGTGAGACATCCTCTGCTAAGCTTTGCTAAGGCTTATGTGACTAACATGAGCATTTATTAACATCTATTTTAGATTTTCCAGCCCAGAATTATTGCTAAAACATAAAAACCTTCAGCCTCGAACATGATCTGCCTATTGATAAAATAGATCCCAATTTATGTATTCATTCATTAATTCTGCAAATATTCTTTTAGTTTGCTTTTGTGCCAGACACTTATTAGGAACTGGAGACATGATGGTGTTAGGGGTTGAATTGTGTTCCTCCCAAAATTCCGAGTTGATGTCCTAAATCGTACCTGGGAATGTGGCCTTATTTGGAGATGGAGTCTGTACAGATGTAATCAAGTTAAAATGAGGTCACCAGGGAGGGCCCTAATCTAATATGACTGGTGTTCTGATAAGAAGGGGACATTTGGAGACAGACAGTCATACAGGGACAAGGCCATGTGAAATGAAGATGGCCATCTAAAGCCAAGGAGAGAGGCCTGGAATCAGCCATGATGACACGTTGATTTTGTGTTTCCAGCCTCCAGAGTTTTAAGACAATGCATTTTATTGTCTAAGCCACTCAGTTTGTGACATTTTGTTACGGCAGCCCCTGCAAACCAATACAGACGGTGAGCAAATCAGGTGTGGACTTTACCCTCAGGAAGCCTCCCGTGCAGTGAGAGGGATCAGCCACTGACACTGGCAGGGTGACCTGCTCTAAGGCACGCATCCTGGTCCGACAGCTGTCCCGCTCTCAGCAGAGAATGAACCCGGTTTACTCTGGTCAAGCATTTGTATCTGTCCTTCTTCAACTAAAAGGCAAGGAAGACCAGCTGCACTCCAGGTATCAGGGAGGAAAACCTTGAAAACCTCATTGCTTCACACATAAAGCTTGGAAAAATATTATTCGTTGAGGATTGGGTGAAGGATTGAGCCCGAGCTGCGTGGACGGAGTTCTTTGAGCCTCTCCTGGGGAGCTCATGCCATGAGCCTTGCTTCCTGGTTAAAGCGCAGGCACGTGGAAAGCAAACCAAAGGCTGCTGGGAAACCCCAGCTGCTGACCCTGTGAGGATATCGGTAAAGGACACTGTCTCCTGCCCTGTGCAGCAACTGCTTGGTTAGAAGCCACAGGGCCATGGGTCTTGAGTCTCAGCAGCATCAACTGCCACGTGCCCCCGAGAGCTGTTACAGTTCGTTTACACTAAGGACATTGTAAATCGTGTTGTGGGATCATGTCTTCCTTTCCTTGTGGGCTGCTTGGAAGCTCAGAAGCACCTTTAAGTCCCCTTCATGCGTGGGACCCTGAGGAGCACATGTGATGTGTCCCTTACTATTTCCACCCTCGTAGTCCGCACGGACTTTTATTTTAACCTGTAACAATTTTCATAAGCCTCCTCCAATAATTGCTTATATGAAGAGGTGTATGGATATTTAAAATTAAATAGATGACTTAATTAACCCTAAAAGCCACTCAAGGATATTTTAATTTTATTCAGTTATTTAAAAATTATATAATACCTTGAAAAATATTTTTATTATATTTATTTAAATGCAATATTTGATTTTTATTTATTTATTCTATTTAATGTTTATGTTTAATGTTAAGAGAAGAAAAGCCCAAGATGGACTTCTCTTTCCAGAAGTATCCCTACTAGCCTTTGATGCAAAACAAACTAGCAGTGGCTCCAGGAGCCTCCAAGAACAGAGCATGGAGCCATCCCAGGGAGCAGAACCAGGCTCTGGTCAGGGGCATTCCTGAGCCCAGAACAGGGTGGTCTGGCAAAGTACTCTCACCCCTACCCCTAAAAGTCTCATCTCATTATAACATCAAGTTCTTTAAAGTTCATAATCTCGTTATCTAAGTCTGGCCCAGAGACCTACAAACTAAAAAGATAAGTTATTTTCCCCCCGCCCGCCCCCGGAATTCCCAACTCAAGATTCAGTGATGGGCCAGAGACAGAGTGACTACATAGACACTTCCACCCAGAAGGAGATAAAAAGGAGGCACAGACAACTACTAAATCCACCTGGGTTCCTGCAGCCCCCTCCCCCTGCTCCAGGATAAGGGAATGTCCCTGATTAGAAGTTGGGTCTGCTTCCTGGAAGTGACTCCATAGTTCACTGTTCTCAGAAGCTCTTGGATCCATTCTTTGACATCCTTCCTTTTCTGTAAGAAATAGCCATGATTGCAGTTGAGTAGCAAGTTTCACAACCTCAGTCCCTGCCACAGCAGTGTGGTCCTTTAGATTCTCTGAAGAAACTTCCACACTGAGACAAAACAGGAGATACAATATAAGAAATGCCTTCTTAGATATAATGTTGAGCTACACAGAAGTTAAGAATCCACAGAGTGATTTGAAAATATCAGGGGCCAATCCAAGTTCTATGATACCTTAAATATATATACTTTGTCTCCTTAACAAAAAGAATACCAAATGTTAAAAACAAAATTAGGTTCAGCATCTTAGAAAGAGCCCATGTAAATGAAGAATCTTAAAAAACTCACGTTTCATTAGCTTCACAGTAAATTCATCTCTAGAAAGCAATAAACCTAAAAATTAAGTGTATTTAGTGTATCATTTGAGATGACAATAGATATTGATCAACTTAAAACTTTCTTAAATATGCATATTAAAACAGCTAAGACAACCATTACTAGAACAGACATAGAGTGTGTATCTTTAAAACAAATAGAGGGGAAAAATGTACTCACATTTTAAGGCACTCCATTCAAAATAAGGCACAAAAGGAGAAGATAAAAAAAGATAAAGGTATGAGACAAATAGAAATTGCATAGTAAGATTATTGGTATAAATCCTAATCACACTAAATATAAATGGACAAAATTTTCCCTAAAATATGATCGATCTGAGTAAAAAAGAAAAAACAAATTCAAATATATAATGTTTATAAGAGATAAACATAAAATGTAAACACATGGTAATTGAAACCAAAGGATGAAATAAAATGCATTAGGAAAATAATAACCTGAAAAAAATTTAAACTTGAATACTTCAAATGACATCTTCAAATATATATCAGGCAAGAACTGCCAAAACAACAAAGTAATGAATCTACTTATTCGTGGGATATTTTGACACAACTGCTATAAGTAATAAAACAAGAAGCTATCATATCTGACACATGGAGAATATATTCTTTTCCCACATAGGAAACTTTGTACAATTTGACCACATATTGATCCTAACGCGGTCCTCAACAAATTTCAAAAAATTTGTATCATACAAACCACATAATCTGACCGCAATACAATTAAGTTACAAATAGACAAAAGCTTAAAATATGTTTTAGATTTATAAAGATACATTTATTAATAATTCATGAGACAAAAAAGAAATAGAAATGAAAATTAGAAAATATTTATAAGTAAGTATAATAAAAACACTGTGCATTACCTTAGTGGTAGTTGGAGGGAAATCTATAGTCTGAAATACTTATAGTAAAAAAGGCAGCTCAAAATGAGTAAGCTAAGTAGCCAAAATACGAAATTAGAAAAAAAAGGCAAGTAATACAGAAGGATGGAAACAAACACAAGAACAGAAATTACAGACATAAGAAAAAATGTAAATAAAGAATATAACCAAAGTTAAATCAGTGATTTGAAAATATTAATAAAATAAGCAAACATTGGACAAGATTAATCAAGAAAAAGAAGAAAAGCACAACAAAATTGGGAATGGAAATACAGGAATAAATGAATATAACTATGATATTATAGAAATTAAACTAATAACAAAGATATTATGAACGATTTCATGGCAATAAATGGTGAGATAGATACATATCTTAAAAATATAACTTATTAAAATTATTTCAAGAAGAAATAGAAAATCTTACTAATTATTAAAATTCTTTCATAAAGGAAACCCCAGACCCAAACAGCCTTAGAGCAGATTTCTATCAAATATCAAAGATCAGATAATTTTATCTTACACATACTCTTCCAAAGAATAGAAAAGGTAAATGTACATCCTAACTCACTTTATGAGGCAATCACATGCCTGCTACTAAGAAAATAAAACTACAGATCAATTTAGTCTAAACGAACATACTATGAAGAACATACAAAGAAAATGTATAAAAAATACATTGAAATTAACCCAGAAGACAAAGTTGGTTTAATTTTCAAAATCAGTGCAATTCCTCATATCAGTAGATTGAAGGGACAAAGTCAATGTTCATATTTATAGATGCAAAGATCAGTTTGATACAATGCAACACCTACTCATGACTTAAAAATAAACAAAACATGTAACAGGCCAAAAATGGGAGGAACTTCCTTAACTTGACAAAAAGCACCTAACAAAACCTACAGCAAGTCACACGTGCAGATGTCTCAGACATTCCCTTTAAGAGGAGAAAAATAACAAAAATACATGCTTTTATCTTTTCTATTCAGTAATGTATCAAAAGGGCTTAGCCAGTGCAATAAGAAGAAAAAATAAATAAAACTTAAAAAGTTTGGAAAGCAATAATCAAAAGTGTCATTATTTGTAGATGTTAAGAATTTCTGTATAGAAAACCCAAAGGTAACTAAAGATAAATTTTTAGAATTAATAGACAAATTTACCAAATTTGTTGGATTTTTTAAAAAATTCAATACACAAGAATCACTGCATTTCTAAACACCAGCAATTTGCAATTATAAAAGGTAGTTTTAAAAATTTCGATACTATGTCAAAAACTATACTGAAAAGCAAAAGATGATGAAGACCATATTCAGGCGACCCTGCAAGGCAATTACTTGCAGGGCTGGGGAAGGGCACGTGGTGGGCTTCTAATACATTTGTAAGGATCTGTTTCTTAAGCTCGGTGGTAGATTTATGATGCCTATTGTATTTTTATTGTTTCAACTGCACAGATATTCTTTTTATGCTTTTTCATGTATGATTTATTTTGCAATTATTTTTTATTATTAAAAAAGCAGTTTAGATTCTTTTTATGTATAACATTGTTTGAAATTACTTTTTACTGTTAAAAAAAGCAGGGCACCATATCGCTGGTGTTATTACATCCAGTCCCATGGAGTACCACGTATATGATGGTGGGGGGTGCTGGGGGCTGTAAACGGCAAACTAAAAAGCTGGAAAGATTTAAGTTGGAGGATGATATTAAAGATCCCTGGGTCTCAAATGCCACTTTGAAGCATTGCTACTCTGCTCCAAAGCAATAGCTGTTGTATTTTCTATGAAGAAACAATATGTTTCTACAAGCAAGCAATCGACTGTTGTATTTGTGTTTTAGGGAGGTAACTGGCATAACGCTAGGGTGATCATTTTGGAATTTTAAGAATGGCTTTCTATGCAGCTGTGACTTTCCACAAGCGAAAGCCTTCTTTCCGTGGCTTCCCCAAGCAGTTCCAGTGTGCAGTGTCGGGGACCCTCAGCTGTGACATGTCCTGTCACACTGGCCCTAGCCTGAGCTTCCCCTTGTCCTTTAGGAAAGGGGTAACAAGATGAGGCAGGCCTTTTAGGGCAGCATGTCTCCTCCCACCCACAGTGTGCGGGGACTGACCCCTGTGCCACCCACCAGCCCCCAGTGTAGACAAGCTTGGACCTTCCTTAGGGTGTTCTCAGCCACTCATCCTTAGCTTGTCCCCCTGTCCTGCATCGGCCCACAGTCTGACCGCTTGGCGTCCCCTTCTTTGGTCTTCTCTGCACTTGCTCTTTGAATGATCCCCCGATTTTGGCCCCCAGCAGTGTGTCTCAGACATGGTGATATTCACCCTCTGTCCTGACCCTGTCTGGTCACTCTCCCTTCTGGAAAAAGCTCAAACCACTTGGTTCCCAGCCCTGGGCCACCGATGTAACCGACATTCCCTGGCCAGGCCTGCTCAGGCCTTTCCATGGTCTCAGCTGCCCCATCATTAAGATAAGAGCTCTGGCCCTGATCGGTGTTTGCTCAGCTCCTCAGATCGGTGTGGAAATAGATCTTCACAATGTTTGGCCTTGATCACATTTGGAAAAACTGTGGGTTATGGCCATTAGTGGATTGTGAAATCATTTTGGTGGGTCATAACAAAGGTTATTTTAGAGAAATAGAATAGAATAGCAAAGATCAAATTGCCTCACATGTGGTACTGTTTTGTTTTTTAACTTACAGTTTAGTTATATTTATATACTGAGTGTTGACATTGTCATGGGGTGAATTGTGGCCACTCCAGATTCGCATGGTGAAGCCCTACCACCCTGTTCCTGGAACTGGACTCTATTTGGAGACAGGGTCTTTAAAGAGGTGATTAAGTTAAAATGGGGTCATTAGAGTGGACCCAAATCCAATATGACTGGTGTCCTCATAAAAGGAGATCAGGGAGGGGGAAAAGTGGCTGACTGGTGACATCAGTTCCCATATTGTCCCAACAAGAAAAAGTTTCAGGTGAAAATGCACAGCCCAGGTGGAATATTGAGGGGAAGATTTCAGAACCTGCCCTTACTGGAGATGCACGGGAAGAAGCTGCAGAGCAGACAGGAAGGAGCAAGATTTGGGCAGAGACCGGCCCGGAGAGACTTGGAGCCCCGCGGAAAGGGGAGGTGGGAGTGTTCACCTTCCCTCCCCTCACGCCGTGGCAGTCTGCCAGCTCCTGACCTGTTGGAGAGCCCTCTGCCCCGATGAGTCCAGGCGCCGTTGCCATCAGCAAACTGGGAGCTTCCTGGGGGCAGAGCGCCCACCCGCAGGCCTGTGTAGGATCACTTCCCCAGCTGGGACAGCAGGTCCCATATTGGCCGCACACACACCGGGTGCCTCCATCCTGCCAAGGAAGGCACAGCCCCTCAGTCTCCCTGTCCCCGGATCCCACACGAACATTTCCCAGCACCCAGTTGGACCGTGGCAACCACAAAGGGATAGGGAGACACAGGAGAGCAGCAGTATTCCTGCAGTTCTGACCTGTAGGGCAGGCTGCCCCAGGGGCCTGGGAGGTGCCCCAAATGCTTCATAGGCACACTGTCCTAGCCCCAGGCTCCTGATCCAAAGTCGTCTGCACCCTCCCAGTGGAGATACAATGCAGAGAGGAGTCCGTAGGGTAGGAGAGTGTCCCATCCCAGAGCAGAAGCAGCACTGGAGCCCAGGAAGGGACGTTGAGGCAGGAACCTCCCCTCGTCCAACCACCCAGTGCTGTGGACATAGCAGCCTCTGCTCCCAAGCACAAGTACTGGTGCAGGCGAGTTGCGGGACAGCCAGTTCTAGGCTTAGGCGGGAGAGGCACCCCCAATAGTACTCTGCTCACTGCACCTGGGTCCTGCCTGGAGGGCACAGCTCATTTCCCTCCTTTCATAGACAGGCAGAATTTTTGCATCTGTCCTGCACACCTGGGAATCTCAGCCCCTGGGGCTTTAATTGCTTGATCCACAGACAAAGCTCCCCAGCACCCAGTCAGAACGCAGCAGCCTTGGAGGACTAGTGGGTCCCAGGGGAGCTCTGGGTCTCCCGGAGTTAGGCAATCAGGGTAGGCCACTTCCAGCTGAGAGGAGAGTGCAACATGCCAGGGTCTTAGGACAGAGGGGCCAGGGCAGCAGCTCCCCACCATTCGGGGCCTTCTCCCCCACCTCTCCCCATCCCACTGCTGCCAAGGCAGCCATGGCTATTTCCACTTGAGACCAGTGAGGGTTCAACGGGGGATGATTAAGCCAGGCACTTGGGAGCAGGCCCCTGCCTCTGACAGGGCGCTAATCACACCCAGGCTTCCACGGAGCTTGGAGCTCATTCCTTTCCCTCTAAACAATCCACACTGAGTGCTTTCCTGTGCCCCAAGGACAAAACCTACCACCTCCCCTGGGGGAGGACAAGGCTAGCAGTCCTCTCCCAGGCTAGCAGTCCTCTCCCTGAGCTGCCTGTGTCCTCTGGGAGGAGCTTACTGTCCCTGGAGGCAAGTCCCTGGCACAAGCACCCCTCCCCCGCCAGAGCAACTCAGCCACAGCCCAAAGCCAGTCTGGTAGCCCTGCACACAACGGGTTGACCTGCCTCTAACACTTCTGCTTCAGCTAGGTCAGGGTGGGAGCTGGGAATCTGGGTGATTTTGTGACCCTAATGGACAGAAACTGCTGTAACTGCCAAGACAGAGAGTGGTGAGTGACATGTGCATCCCACAGCTGCCTGCCCGCCTCTGCTAATCTTGTCAAGGGGGGCCCACCCCTCCCATTGCAGCCTTACAGTGCATTCACCCTTCTCCTGCCTGAGCATTCTTCCGGAGCAGGAGATCACGACACCCCTCACTATAGCAGCCAGGCCTGAACCAGGGAAGCTTGAAGGTAAAATTGCTAGCCCTGTCTAGTCCAGTTGCCCCAGAATTTAAGCATGCCATCCAGGGGCCTGTGAACTGAGGATCACCTAACCTTGTCTACCACCACTGGCTCCTGAGCACTCTTCCAGGGGTCTGAGTTTCAGCTGACCTGAAATTGCCAGCAACACCACAAGAGGTACCTCCCTGCGTGAGCCAAAATGCAGTGTTCCTCTCCCACCCTACACTAAGCAGCAGAGTTCCTGGCAGAGGAACAGATGAAATGCAAAGCTATCTATTTGGAGCTGAGTGAAGAGATTCCAGATGAGAAGGAACCAGCATAAGAACTCTGGAAATATTAAAAAATAGGCTGTTTCAACACCCCCAAAGGATCACACTAGCTCTACAGCAATGGACTCCAACCAAAAGGAAATTTTTGAAATGTCAGATATGGAATTCAAAATATGGATTGTAAGTAAGCTCAATGGACTGATGAGAAAGAAAATTGAAAACCAACACAAAGAAACCAAAACAACAACAAAAAAATTCAAGACATGAATGAAAAATTTACTAAGGAGATAGACATTAAAACAGAAACCAGAATTTCTGGGAATGAAAGAGTCGTTTAGAGAATTTCAAAATACAGTGGAAACTTTTAACAGACTAGAGTCTAGTCACCAGACCAAGCAGAAGAAAGAATTTCAGAGCTTGAAGATTAGGCTTTCAAATTAGCCCAGTCAAAAATTTAAAAAGAATTAAGAGAAATGAACAAAGTCTCTGAGAAATTTGGGAATACGTAAAATGCTGAAACATAAGAATCATAGTTATCCCTGAAGGAGAAGAAGAAAAAGCTAAAAGCATGGAAAACCTATTTGAGAGAATAATGGAGGAAAACTTCACTTGTCTTGCTAGCAATGTAGACATCCAGATACAAGAAGGTCATCAAACTCCTGGAAGATTCAGTGCAAACAGGACATCACCAAAGCAAATATTAACCATCCTGGCCGAAGTCAAAGTGAAGGAGAAAATCCTACAAGCTGTGAGATAAAAGATCAAGTAACTTACAAAGGAAATCCATCAGACTAACAGCAAACTTCTCAGCAGAAACTTCATAAGCCAGAAGGGATTGGGGTCTCATCTTTATTCCTCTAAAATAGAATAACTGTCAGCCAGAAAGTTTGTATCATGCAAAACTAAGTTTCATAAATGAAGAATAAACAAAATCTTTCCCAGACAAGCAAACATGAAAGGACTTTGTCACCACTAAACCTGCCCTAAAAGAAATGCTCAAAAGTGCTCTAAACACTGAAAAGAATGGTTGATACTCATCAGTGTAAAAACACTCAAAAGTAAACAGTCAGATCTCTTATAAAACAGTAACATGAGGGAGAATACAAAACAACTAGATAACAATCAACATGATGACTAGAACAGTATCTCACCTATAAATATTAACATTGAATGAAAATGTTCCACTTAAAAGATATATATTGACAGCATAGATAAAAATACACAACCCAAATGTCTTCTGCCTCCAAGAAACCCATTTAACTCATAAAGAGTCTCACAGACTCAAGGTAAAGGGGTGGAAAAAAAAATATTCCATACAAATGGAAAAGAAAAGCAAGCAGAAATAGTGATTATTATATCAGATAAAACAGATTAAATCAACAACAGTATAAAAAAAAAGGCCTGCAAAAATGGTCACTACATAATGATAAAGAGATCAATTTAACAGGAGGATATAACAATACTAGGTATATATGCACCTAACACCAGAGCTCCCAGATTCATAAAATAAATACTACTAGACCTTAGACATGAAATACACAGCAACATACTAATAGTAGGGGACTTCAACCCTCCATTGACAGAACTAGAGAGATCATTGAGGCAGGAAATCAACAAAGAAACACTGGGCTTAAACAGGACTCTAGAAAAAAATGGGCTGAACAGACATTTACAGAACATTCTACCCCCAAAATTCAGAATGTACATTCTTCTCATCAGCACATGGAACATTTTCCAAGATACGCCATATGTTAGACCATAAAACAAGTCTAAGAAAATTTTTAAAAATTGAAATGATACCATGTGTATTCTCAGACCACAGTGGAATAAAACTAGAAATCAATCCCAACAGGAACTCTTAAAGCTATGCAAATACATGGAAATTAAACAACTTGCTGCTAAACGAACTTTGGGCCAACAATTAAATCAAAAGGGAAATAAAGAAATTTTTTGAGTTGAATGACAATGGCAACACAAGCTACCAAAATCTCTGGGATATAGAAAAAGCAGTGCTAACAGGGAAGTATATAGCACTAAATGCACACATCAAAAAGACAGAAAGATCACAAGTTAACAATCTAATGTAACACCTTAGGGAATTAGAAAAACAAGAGCAAACCAAACCCAAAGCCAGCAAAAGAAGAGAAATAACAGATCAAAGCAGAACCAAATGAAATTGAAACCAAAAAAAGAAAATTACAAAGGATCAATGAAACAAAAGTTGGTTCTTTGAAAAGATAAACAAAATCAATAGACCAGTAGCTAGATTTACCAAGAAAAGAAGAGAGAAGATTCAAATAAGCTTAATCATAAATGAAAAAGAAAATATTACACTGACACCTCAGAAATCCAAAAGATCATCCAAGACTACTATGAACACCTCTATGGACACAAACTACACAATCCAGAGGAAATGGATAAATTTTTGGAAACTCACAACCTCCTAGCTTGAATCAGGAAGAAACAGAAATCCTAAACAGACCAATAATAAGAAGCAAGATTGAATCAGTAATAAAAAATCTACCCCTCCCCAACAAAAAGCCCAGGACCAGATGGATTCACAGCCAAATTCTCCCAAACCTACAAAGAAGAGCTGGTACCTAACCCACCAAAACTGTTCCATAACATCAAGAAGGAGGGAGTCCTCTCTAACTCATTGTACAAATGATCACCCTGATACCCTGATACCAAAGCCAGGAAAGGACACAACAAAAACCAAAACCAAAGACCAATATGCCTCAGGAATATGGATGCAAAAATCTTTAACAAAATACTAGCAAACTGAATTCAGTAGCATATGAAAAAAATGATTCACCACAATCAAGTAGATTTAATTCCAGAGATGCAAGAATGGTTCAACGTACACAAATCAACAATGTGATTCACCATGTAGACAGAATTAAAAACAAAAACCATATGGTTATCTCAATAGATGCAGAAAAAAACATTCAATAAAATCCAGTACTCCTTCATGATAAAAACCCTTAACCAGTGGCATTTGTTTGTTGAGGGGTAGGGAACTCATGGCCTTCTGATTTCAAGATTGTTTTGGCACAAAAGGAATCAAGAAAAACTTCATCTTTCTCTGTTGTACCCCTTTTAATAAAAGAATTTGTTCTGTAAAATTTGGAGTCAGTCAAAAGGCCTCACTCAAGGATCCAGAAGGCTGCATGTGGCCCAATGCTGCAGGTTCCCCAAACTCTAGGCTGAGCAATCAGGCAAGAGAAAGAAATAAAGGGCATCCATATCAGAAAAGAGAAGATCAAACTATCCCTGTTGGCTGATAATATGATCTTATATCTAGAAAACCCTAAAGACTCCTCCATAAGACTCTTAGAATTGATAAACAAATTCAGTAAAGTCTC
>RJWJ010015319.1:0-36374 GCA_004363605.1 Indri indri | reverse complement strand
AGTTATCTGAGATCAAAACTGCCACACCAGCCTTCTTTTGGCTTCCATTTGCTTAAAATATTGATTCCCACCCCTTTACTTTGAGTCTAAATGCATCCTTGCAGGTTAGATGCGTTTCCTGGAGACAGCAGATGCTTGGCTTGTTTTTTTTTTTTTTTTTTTATCCATTTGTCCAGCCTATGTCTCTTGAGAGGGGAGTTCAAGCATTCACATTTATTGAGAGAACCGATAAGTGGGGTGAATTACTGTTCATTCTGTTGGGTTGCATTTTGTTGCTTTGTTTTCTCTCTTGAGCCATTGTGGAATCTAGCCTTTCATCTTTAACTTTTGAGTGGTTTCACATTCGAGAGTGTTTATTGTGCTGATCCTTGTGTAATTCTGTTTTGAGTACTTCTTGGAGAGCTGGTCTTGTCTTGGTGAATTCCCTCAGTCTTTGCTTATCTGAGAATGTCTTTATTTCTCTTTCGTATATATGAAGCTTAGTTTAGCAGGGTACAAGATTCTAGGCTGGGCATTATTCTGTTTCAGAAGAGTGAGAATGGGGCCCCAGTCTCTTCTTGCTTGTAGGGTTTCAGTTGAGAAATCTGGCGTTATTTTGATGGGCTTTCCTTTGTATGTTACTTGTTTCTTTCACCTTATAGCTCCTAAAAGGATCTCGTTGGTGGCTATTTTGGTCAATCTGATGACTGCGTGACATGGTGTATTCCTATTTGCATTGAATCTCCCTGGGGTCCATTGAGCTTCTTGTATCTGCATATCTAGATTTTTAGCAAGGCCTGGGAAATTCTCCTCTATTAATTCTTCAAATAGCTTATCCAGCCCTTGAGTGTTTTCTTCTTCACCTTCCAGAACTCCTATCACCCTCAGGTTTGGTTTTTTCACATAATCCCACATTTCTTGTAGGCTTATTTCTTTTCTCTTAATTTTCTGCTTGATCTCTGTGACTGACTCATTTAATTGGAAGGAGTTGTCTTCAATCTCTGAGATTCTTTCTTCTGTTTGATCTACCCTGTTCTTGAGGCTTTCCACTGTGTTATGTAGTTCCCTAAATAAGTCCTTCATTTCCAGGAGATCGGTTTGATTTTTCTTTAATATTTCAATTTCTTTAGTGAATTTTTCTTCCAAGTCCTGGATTTTTTTTTGTGGTTTCTTTGTGTTGGTTATCCATTTTTTCTTGCATATCATTCAGTTTTCTTACAATGCATGTTTGAAATTCCTCTTCTGTCATTTTAGTGTTGTGAGTTTGGTTAATGTCCATTGCTGGGGAGCTGTTGTTCCTCTTTGGGGGTGTGCCTTCTGTTTGAGTCTTCATACTGCCAGAGTTCTTTCACTGGTTCCTTCCCATCTGGATCAGTTGTTCCTTCTTGCCTTTAGATTTTCGTTTGGATAATAACATGCCCCATTTAGTCTCTGAGCCAGTAGGTGATGTTTGTGGGTTAGATTCGACCACACCCTTTATGATGAATCAGTAGATGCAGTAAAAGGGTGTGCAGGATGACCTCCCTCTCAGTAGGTGGCACTTGCAGGGAGGAACAAGCTGCAGTGCTGTGTTTTGGTCCTGTAGCTAGCTCTTGTTCCTCTAGAGAGGCCCTCTTGTGCCTCAGGTGGTGGGTGGGGCCCTGGGGTTTCTAGGTGTGTCCTTATTCTCCACCTCAGTGGGGGCAAGACCGGGAGTGAGTCTGGGTGGGGCTGGGTTGGGTAAGCCTGCCCTCAGGCTCCACAACTGCTGTTAGCAGGGGTCAAAGTTGTGCTCTTTGTTTCTGTGCAAAGCTGCTGAGAGGGGCTGAAGTGGCTCCACTCAGATGAAAGTCTGGGCTTGGGGGTGGGGCTGTCCAAGACCCGCACTCTGGAGCAGGTCTTGCTCCCCTCCACCCTCCCCCTCTCCGTGGCCTCTCCCAGGCCTCTGCCAGCAAGCGGGACCTCAGGCTGATGGTTCTCCCTGGGCTGTGATGTGGGCCGGGAGGTTCCCTACCCAGGATCGCAGCCTGAGCTGGGTGCACAGCCCTCTTTTGGGAGGAGGGCTGCCGTTCAGGCATGCTGATCTGCCCCTGAAGGCACACACTCCTCAGTAGGCTCTTTCACAGATCTCTCTTCTGTGCCCCGGGGCAGTGTGAGTGTGACCTGGGGGTACGGAGTCTGGTCTGCAGGCCTGGCCCCTGGACCCTGGAGATCAATCCCTGACCCTGCCAGGGGGAGGGGTGCTGGTCTTGAATCACCTACACGGTGCCCAAACCAGATCGATTTCACTCCACCTCGGGATTTACCCCACTCTCCTGGAGTCCCCAGGCAAGTAGCACCTGGGAGGACTGGCGGGTAGGGAGCTCGCAGTCTGAGTACCCCTCAGTACACTGTAGGGCCCCAAAAGGAAAGGTCCCATTCCTTGGAGATGCCTCCGTGTGATGGTTAAATTGTCTCTCTGGGTACCCACGGGTAGGGAAGAGGAAGGAGAGAATGGAGTACTATGGCATCTGCTGGGTCTATGCCCAGGGAGGTGCCCCAAGGGAGCTGGGAGGCCGGCGCTGAGTCCGCAAGAGGCCACTGCTCACTGGCGGCAGCTGTCTCTGGGCTGGTGTTGGCAGGTCTTTCCAACCACTCAGGAGCCCACCAACAGTCCGAGATGCAAGGGAGGGGAAAGTTAACGGCTCCACCTACCCTTGTCGCTGGTCTTCAAGCCTCTCGGGACCTTTCTCCTTCCAGTTCTCCTCTGCAATGTCTTCCTGTGGAGTCTCCTGTAGTTTCAGGCACCCTTCCTTCCTACCCTCACCCGATATATGTTTCTCTGCTAGTTTATTTTTTTCTCTTTCTTCTAAAATTTGTCTTTTTTGCAGAGACACTCTGACTGGAGGCTTTTCTCATCCACCATCTTGGCTCCTCCTCCCATTATACTGTTTTAATTACTGTAGCTTTATAATATATATTGAAATCAGGAAGTGCGATGTCTTCAGCTTTTTTTTTTTTCCAAAATTGTTCTGGCTATTCAGGGAATTTTGCAGTTCTATATGAATTTTGGAATTTTTTTCTATTTCTGTAGGAAACACCATTGGGATTTTGATAGAGATTGCATTGTATCTGTAGATTGCTTTTGGTAGTATGGGCATTTTAACAATATTAAATCTTATAATTCACCAACATGAAATATCTTTCCATTTGTTTGTGTCTTCTTTCATTCTTTTATCAGAGCAAAAATAAACAAAAGAAACTACATTAAACTAAAAAGCTTCTATACAGCATAAGAAGCTATCAATAGAGTGAAAAGGCAACCCACAGAATGGAAGAAAATAGTTGCAAACCATATATCTGACAAGTGGTTAATTTGCAAAACAAATAAGGGACTCCCGCAACTTAAGAGCAAAAATCCCTAACAACCTGATTAAAAATGGCCTAAGGACTTAAATAGACATTTCTCCAAAGAGAATATTCAAATGGCCAACAGGTATATGAAAAGATGTTCAACAGCACTAATTATCAAGAAAATGGAAATCAAAACCACAATGAGATATCGCCTCACACCTGTTAGGATTGCTAATCTCTTAGTCTTTCCAAGATGCTATAACAAAATACCGTAAACTGGGTAGCTTATAAACAATGGAAATTTATTTCTTACAGTTCTGGAGGCTGTGAAGTCCCAGATCAAGGTGCCAGCAGATCTGGTGTCTGGTAAGAACCTGCTTTTTGGTTTATAGATGGTGCCTTCCCTCTGTGTCCTCACATGGTGAAAGAGGCCAGCTAGCTCTCTGGGGTCTCTAATGGACACAATCTAATTCCTGAGGGCTCTAGCCTCACAACCCAATCATCTCCCAAAGAGGCCACCTTCTAACACTATCAGCTTGGGGGTTAGAAATTTAACATATGAATTTTAGGAAGACAAAGACATTCATACCGTTAGCAACCATTATAAAAAAAAAAAGACAATAATTGTTGGCAAAGTTGTATAGAAATGGAAACCCTTATACACTGTTGGTAGGAATGCAAAATGGTCCAGCTGCTATGGAAAACAGCATGTAAGTATCTCAAAAAACTAAAAACAGAACTACCACATGATCTGCCTTATGGGTATTTATTCAATCCTACTTCTGGGTATTTATTAAAAATAATTGAAGTCAGAATCTGGAAGAGATATTAGCACACTTATCTTCATTGTAGCACTATTCACAATAGCCAAGATTTAGAAACAATCTAAATGTCCTTTGATGAATGAAAGGATAAAAAATACATGGCATATAATCATGTGCCACATGACGACTTTTTGGTTAACCATGAACCACATATATGACAGTGGTCCCATAAGATATAATGGAGCTGAAAAATTCATATTGCCTAGTGACATCATAGACATTATAGCTGTCATAATATCATAATATTGTAGTGCAATTACTTTATTTTTAAAAATAAATCTAGCATAGTTTAAGTGTACATTTATAATCTCTACAGTAGTGTACAGTAATGCCCTAGGCCTTCACATTCACTTACCTCTCATTCCCTCACTGACTTACCCAGAGCAACTTCCACTTTTGCAAGCCCTATTCATGTAAGTGCTCTAGACAGGTGTATCATTTTTTACATTTTATACTGTATTTTTACTACACCTTTTCTTTTCTCTCTGTCTTTTTTTTTTTTTTTTTAGAAAGAATCTTGCTCTGTCACCCTGGGTGGAGAGGAGTGGCATCATCACAGTTCATTGCAACCTCAAACTCCTGGGCTTAAGTGATCCTCCTGCCTCAGCCTCCCAAGTAGCTGGGACTATAGGCATGTGCTACAATGCCTGGCTAATTTTTTTCTATTTTTTGTAGAGAGGAGATCTTACTCTTTCTCAGGCTGATCTCAAACACCTGACCTCAAGCAGTCTTCCTGCCTCGGTTCCCAGAGTGCTAGGATTACAGGTGTGAACCACCTTGCCTGGCCAACTACACCTTTCCTATGCTTAGATATGTTTAGATACACAGATACTTACCATTGTGTTACAATTGCCTACAGTATTCAGTATAGTAACATGATGTACAGGTTAGTAGCCTAGGACCAATAGGCTATATCACATGGCCTATTACTATCTCAGTTTGTGTAAGTACACTCTATGATGTTCACAAAATGACAAATTATTTAGCCTTAAAAAAGAAGGCAATCCTGCAAAATGCAACAACATGGATGAATCTTGAGAACATTAAGCTACATGAAATAAGCCAGTCACAGAAAGACAAGTACTTCATGAGTCCACTTATAAGAAGTATCTAAATTAGTCAAAATCATGGAAGCAAAGGAATAGAATGGTGGTTACCAGGGATGGGGTGTGGGGGAAATGGGGTGTTGTTAATCAAGAGGTGTATAATTTTAATTATGCAAAATCAATAAGTTCTAGAGAGGTACTATACAACATCATGCCTAACAATAACAATACTGTATTATACACTTAAAAATCTGTTGGAAAAAGATCTCATGTTAAGTGTTCTTAACACAGTAAAAATTAATTATTAAATATTTTAATACTTCTCTCTCAGCAACTAAAACATCAACTAGACAAAAACAAAACAAAATAAAACACATGAGTAAAGCCATAGAAGACCTGAATAGCATTATCAACCACCAGGGCTGACATTTATAAAAATGGGGGAGGGGGGAGAATCTGTGCTTTCTGAATTTGACTATTAATATTATAAAAAATAATTATAGGATTTTAAAATTCCTTTCTGGAGACATTAGTCAGTAAATGTGACTTTTCATATAGAAAATATATTTTGGTTCTCTTTTTATTAATATTTGTTAATTCATGTTAAGAAGAAGAAAAAATTTCTCAATTTTTGGTTCCTTAGGTTTAGTATTTCCTCTGTCTTCCCAGAAAGGATTTTTAAATATTTTGCATTGTGCTAAAATTTTCCCATGCATGCACATACATACACACATGCTCATTATTTATTTGGTTAAAAGAAATATTAAGAAAAAATTTTATTCCTCTTAATCATTTCCTGTGTTTATTTTTATCTATCCATCTATCTACCTATCAATCACCTATACCGTCTTGGTGTGTTCATAATTTTTATTGGGCTCTGGTGTTGCTCTCTTAACTGATAATGAGTTTGCTCACCCAGAGTGTAGCCACTGATGGTTCTAACAACAAAAAAAATTAGTTAATCTTATTTTTTGGCTAATCAGTAGTACACAATCAGTAGGAAGGCCAGTAGGTTTTATCCACTATGCACACTGCCACTATTGATTGGGTAATAGGTTATGAATTAAATTTAGTTCAGTGTGTAATTACATAATTTGAATTTGATTCCACCAAAGCTGTGACATGAAACTGAGGCTGTTTTTTGCCAAAAAATAGGACTTTTTCCAAAAAAAAAATAGAGATCAAAATTACCATGTATACTTTAAGCACATTTGAATCACATTAAGATGGACAGCATACCCTATAATGTGTATATGCCTTAGTTATTAATTGAAATTACAGTAAAATAGAAGTAAATAATGTATCTTCCTTGCCAAACTAAAGCAAAAACAATAACAAAAACCTTAACTAAACTAACTAACTGCAGAGTTTTGAAATCAGGTGCATCTTATCATTTATGGCTAATTTTGTCATGCAGTATAAACAAACCCACAACCTGGCTTTGTTGTAATTAGCAAAGCAGTTGCACAGGGATTCTCAAGGGTATAGTAAACATCAAACCCACATTTTCCAAGAAGTTGTCTCTGACCATTTCATATTCTTTTAATCCTACCACTTTTGCTGGACGTTTGCTACCTATGAGTGCTAGAGCATGGCTCTCGGATGGACTCAGGTATGTTTAGTTTTCTCTAGATCCCATGAGAGCAGGAATTATGACTTTCACTACTCTCTTATCTTCTGTACTCCTTACCATAGAGTCATATTTTCAATAATATGGTAATAAATATGTATTGACTTTTAGATTAATTTTTTAAATGGTGTTTTCACTCTAATGTCCTGTTAGAAATTGTGTCATAAGACTCACCTTGAAAACTATGGTCTGAGAGGTAAATCTGGGTGGGAAAAATATGTGACTTGTTATGTGTGGATTATATAAACCTTTTACCCAGTAAATAAGCCCAGCCTTGTGGTTCTTTGTGTATGTTTGAATTTCAGCACATTTTGAAGAGGTGTCAGTGATCTGCATTTTTTTCTGCAGTCGTTTTGGATTTTGTGTACTTGTCCTAAAAATCCACAGTTCCAGTGATGGGCTATTAACCCTGCTGAGAGGTACTTCTGAAAGGAAGGTGGACAATTCAGGATTTTTTTCAACAAATGCTTCAGAAGACAATTGGCAACAGAATGAAATCTCTGCTGTTATATTTTAAAGGCTATCTGATTATTAGTTTAAGGGAAAGTGCACTGAGTGGGAATTCAATGGCAATGATTGCAAATTAGAGAACATGTCAACATTATTAAAATCAAGATCATGCCTCTCCAATTCTGATTTGTTGGGTATCAGGTGGTTCAAATGTTCACTATATTACAGAACTGTTGAGGTGTTAAGAGCAGAGTGTGAAATGTTACATAGAAAAATGCATGCTTATTTGGAAAATTTTATATAAATTATCAAAATTATGCATATGTGCATATAGTTTAGTAAATAGTGTATTCTTGAGACTATTTGTTTGAATGTCCTTGTTTAAATGTTGACTATAACTTTGTTATGTTTCATCTCACCCGATAGCAGTGTATGTCTGATTATTTATCTTGAGTTGAAGACTGAATTATTTTGAAAAGGAGCCATAGTTCTGGAGTTGGCATAAATATAATTAAGGGTTTTGTTTTTTTTTCTAGAAAGGTGATTACATTGCACAGCAAGTATTTCAGATATCTCTGTGAGCCTGGTGTTCTCACCCAAGAGTCAGTGGGATGGCAGGTAAGAAGACAAGGGGCCAAGACATCACAATGTTGAAGGTGGGTTCTGGGTTACAGTTATGGCACAAAATTCTCATATTTCATTAGTCCATGTTCAATGGAAGGAATTTACTAAAAAACGATGGAAATAATCACTGGTCAAACATTTTTTTTTCTTCTTTTTTAAATATCGGGCTATTTGGGTGAAAGTACTGCCTTTAAACTGTTTAAGACAGTGGCTGCAGACAGTCATTAGGCAAAATTTTCTCTGTAAGATGTTTTAAAAATAGGGAAATTTCACATAAATATTAGGATTTCCGATTTTTATTAAAAAAAAAAACCCTCTAAGATCCAGAGGCCGCTAGCCTGTATTCCCACATGACAGCATTGGCTGGGAGGTGAGCAGAATGCGCCCTCCCCAGTCTTCCATGGTTTTATGCCTGCTTCACTCACATATCTTCCCGCTCCCCACATACATCTGAGTGCGTGACCTCCTATTTAGTACACCGACTTACCTCTTTTCAGTGTATATTTACTTAGCATTATTTCTTTTTATTGCATATTGTTATTACAGATTTAATTCTCTAATTGGTATTTGTGATTGTATGAAAAGAGCTGGTTCTTAGCTCAAAGTCTTAAAAGAATAGTGCTATCTTTTCTGACAAATTAAATTAATATAGTTTTGGAATCCAAGTTTTAAAAAAATATATAAACAAATGAATAAAACGTGGTGCACAAAATCTAAGTTGACGTTTACTTATGTAAATTAAAATGTTCTTAATAGATTGTACCCATCAGATTTAGTTTAAAATTTGTCTTTCTGTTCCCTGTTCATTAATGTGAAATGTGTGGGCTGGGATCCTAAGGAATATGGTACTTATTTTAGAAAGATGTAGGGCTTTTAAATTATCTGAAAAATTGACATAATTGTTCTTCAAACCAAGAACAATTGGTCATAGAACAAAAGGTCATAAAATCAGTTGCTTCGTTATTTTTAAGGAATTTTATATTCAGAAAAGCTGCAATAATACCTTATTTTATCTTACACTTCCAAAAGTGATTTGCAGACACCGTTTAACTTTTTCGCTTAAAACCTCCCATGAGGTAGGCCGATGTGTAAATGCATTTAGATGTTGTAAATGCAGGCCTTGATGTTCATAGAGTTTGAGGGCCTTTACCGATGTTATACAGCAATCACTTTGGGAGTTGGGACTGCCTACGAGAGCCTGAGATCCAATTTCCAGAAAATTATAAAAACATCTCAATGTAATTAATGTTTGTTTAAAAATGTTTTGAAGCTCATTTCAAAATTATTGTGCCCTAGAATAATATTCATTTTATGCAAATTTCTCACTCTGAAGATTCCTTAAAATTATCAGAAGTCCCTATAATATGACAAATGTGACATCCCTGTAGGGGAGTGTGGAAGTAACACTCTTAAGCATCATATTATAATGTGGTGTTTACCTCTCATGGATTAGTATGGATTAAATGCATCACGTATCACTGTAATGTAGGGTTTCCCAACTTATCTTCATTGACATTTTGTACCATATAATTCTTTGCTGTGAGGAATTACGGTGTGCATTGTAGGATGTTTAGCAGCATACTTGGCCTCTACCCTGTAGATTCCAGTAGCAACTCCCCAGGTGAGACAAGAAAATAATGTCTCCAAATATTACCCAATAGCCTGGGGGGAAAAACCACTTCCTGTTGAGAATCACTGTTACAGTTTGACTGATTGCCCAAGTAAGTGAACTATGGAAAACTGGAGGTTCATTACCATGTCCTCGATAACTTGGACATTGACTCCAGAGTCTGTAAGGGTTAGGTTAGAATGAGGTTTCCAGCTCCTTATTTGAATATAGAGTTAGTGATAATAGCCCCTTTTCCTGACTTTTAGAGCAAAGACTAATCCTGATAAGAGAAAGAGGAATTCTCTGTGCGTTAGGAATGGCTAACACATTTGGAGATACTAGAGCTATTATCAAGTAGGAGACTTAAAAAAAAATCTTTTGTAGATTTGGGCCAAAAATAAAACTTGGTTGAAATAACTAATCCAGAGGAATTCTCATGACTTCTTGTGGAGTAGCAATTCTGGAAGAAAAATAATAGTTTTCCGATATTTTTATAGCTCCTTGTTAGAAATCGATAAAAATCTTTATAAAATAGGATTAAGGACTTCTACTTCTGTCAGAATTTCACCGATTGTGTTGGTCAGGCTCTACTGAACTTTCGGTGCTCCATTTTGGTTCTGTCCATGAATTTTCACTACAACAAAACTTTTATTACTACTAGAATAAGATTTCCAGACTTGGCCCACAGTTGTTTAGCAATTGTGATACTGATATGAAACGTCCTTCAATATGCTCTGACAAATGCCTACTCTCAATAAGTCATTCCTATAGAAACATCTATGTTCTGCATTTTTGTTCTCCCTTTGATTTTGGGAGGAGCTTACCAACCTGCTGCTTTGACAGGAGGAATAACTGCTAGATTTAGGGTTGATCTATAAATAAAGTCTTAATAATACTTTCTTGAAGGTATATATCAATATTCTCATTTTACAGATGAGGAAGCTGAGACACTGAGATGTTAAATAACTTGCCGATATTATAGATTAGGGAAATAGCTGGGATTCAAACCCAGGGCTGTCTGATCCCAAAGACTGCGTTCCATCATACTACATACAGTACATTTCTGTCTTGCTGTCCTCCCTCCCATGAAAGGAGGTAGTAACATTCTTTCACAGACTCTTATGAAATTTATATATATAATACACACATATTTTCAGCTATAGTATAATTGGGATGGGTGGGCAGTAGAATAATGTTGAATGCTAATGCAAGAGGGAAATGTCAGAAAAGAAAAGGACCCCAAGTATGGAACAATATTTGGGAAGGAGGCCTATTTATTATTTTGTTCATTCATGCATCCATCTATTTGTTCAATCATTTATTTGTTCATTTGACACATGCATATTAAGCCTAGTCTGTGCTAGCCAATGTGCTGCTGGACTGCTGTGGCTCATTGATCTCATGTGGGAACTACATAGAGTGGGCTATGAGAAAACTCAGGAGGGGCCCCAGGAGGGTAAAATGAAAGATGCTAAAACCCTGCTTGGGTACTATGCAGGGAGAAAAGGGAGAGAAACCTGTAGCTGCCTTACAGACGTGTCTGGGGATGTTATTTATTTTTGGCATGAACTCAGTTATTGCTCCTAGCACAGCCTTCACATCTCCATGACCCTACCAGTAGTTACAAGGGTGTAACGTACTTGCATTGCTGTAATGTCTGATGTCCTCTGATGTAGCAGGTATTTGTGGTGTCAAAAGGAAAATAAGAACTCAACCAAAATTCAATCAGAAATACTAGTTTACCTTAATTGGCCCTCGTGTGACATTATCCATTCCTGTACTGAGGCCAATTCATGCATCTCTGTAGAAAAAAATCTAAGTTTAAAATGTAGCCTTTTAATTATAAGAGACATAGAACTAGAATTCATTTTAATCTGGGAATGTTATTTTAGGCACTCCTAGACCAAATGGGAAGAATTTATAGAATAGTAAAACAAACAGTCACTGACTATTTTGATGTGTTATTAAAATGGGCTGCATAATAAAGCATATGTAAGGGATTTTTATTGTAATTGCATATAAAATAGTTTGCATGACTAGCATGCAATTTTTTTCTAAATCACCTTAATAATGTTTTTTTGGGGGTGGGGGGTTATAACTATCAGCATCAAGTGATTGCAACAGGGCTACGCTGGCCTGGGAATTCACAACAAATAAAGTGCAACTAGTAATTCAAGTTATTTTCTCTACACAATGGTAATGTATTAAATTACCAATGAGTATTAAGGAGTAATGAGGAGTTCGCAAGGTTTGGAATTCAAAGGGGCTATTGCACTCATGTATATAATTTTATCCCTTGCAAATTATGGCATGTCTGTTTACAGTAATAAGTTATTGTAGACATGGCTGAGTCATAGGTAGCTCTTATGGGAAGACGCTATAGTTTTCTAACCTTTTCCCAGTTGATGTTACCACTGGAAGCCAGAAGTATACTTATCAGTGATGATCCAGGGCCAAGCTCCTCCTCCCACTTCCATACCTCCCTAAATAAATGCAACCGATGCGAGTCTAGGTGCCAGATATGTAATTCTCATGTGTAAGGAGTGCTCTGTGCAGTGTCCCTTTAGTTATGCAACACCTCCTCAAATAAGCAATCATGTCAGAAAACCAGCTTGCTTTCCTTAGAGTGAGGCATTGGTTTCGTCTGCACTTGAGCTTTTCAGCTCTCATTTGCCCTTTAGGACAAGTGCATAGCTCTGGATGGCAGATCAATAGTTTCCACTGATGACAGGGAAACTTTTCAAACCGAAGCTGGTAAAAGACTCAAGTCAGTTTATTTGCAAGTCAGCTCTGTTTGAATCATTCTATAACTGGAATGTCCCCAGGTTTCATTGGTCTGTAGTTACAAATAAGGCAAGATTATTAATAACATTCCAATCTTAGTGATTCACTGACTGTAAATGCAACGCAGCCTCCTCGGCACCTGCAAAACCCTCCCGCCCCAAGACTTTCCAGTTATGTCTTACATGTGCTCTCTTTCAAGGCCCTACTGTCTTCCCACCAGGCCTCCACCCAGTACTTCTGTCTCTGCTGACCACCACTCATCTGTGTCTGTATTACGAGTTCTATCAGTTTCCTATTGCTACCATAACAAATTACCAAGAATGTAATGGTTTAAAATAATACAAATTCATTGTCTCATAATTCTGGAGATCAGAGTGTAAAACTGGTCTTATGGGGACTAAAATCAAGATGTTGGCAGAGCTTCGTTCCTTCTGGAGGCCTGAAGGGAGAATCTATTTCTTTGCCTTTTACAGCTTCTGGAGGCTGCCTACATTCCTTGGTTTTGGGACCATTCTTCCAAATGTAAAGTGCATCACTCCAACCTATACTTCCATTATCCCATAGTCACACCCTTTTCTGAGTATAATACTCCTTCCTCCTTCTTATAAGGGCCCTGTGATTACGCTGTGCCCTCTTAGAAATCTAAAGTAATCCCCTTACCTCAAGGTCCTCAACTAAAGGTAATATATTCACAGGTTCTGGGAATCAGGATGTGGAAATCTTTGAAGGGGGGCACTATTCATCCCATCACACAAGCTACCTGCCCAGACATTGATGCTGCCGTCTTAAGCACCACCACCAATGCCCTAGAACTCTTACGATGCAGGAGTGGTGCTGGGTGCCAAACAAAAGAGGGGGTGGGGGGAAACAGACATCATCCCACTCTATGTCACACCTCAGAAGCACATGCTTCAAAGTCCCCATGAGAACAGTCTTTCAGCTTCTACTTGTGTTCCTCTCAGTGAAGAGCTCTGGCATAGTTCACAGGCCTGGGCTGGGTCCATTCATCATACTCTCTTCTCCATCCACTGTACTTCATCCCTGCAAGTGAACAGTCCCACATAAAACTTCCTGCTGGTAGGCTTTCTGCTGTGAGAATCAACTCCTGTACGTAGGTGCCTAGGCACAGTTAATCCTTCGGTACCAACATGCCTAAATCTTAGCTCAGGCCAGTGTCCCCCTGACTTAATTTATCAATTGGAGAATTTACCAATCCATCTTAATTCATTCCTGAAAAATCTCCCACTAAATAAAAAGTCATTACATTAACAATATTCTCATCACATTTAGCGAAAAATATTGCGATGCATTCCATCCCAACTAGTGCCCTCCTAAGATATTGAGAACATGCTATACTCACATCGTTTTATATGGCATTCATATTAATGAATTCACACCTCGTTCATTAACCGTATGTGATGAGATAGACTTGCAGTGAGGCTGGAATTTGGATGTATGAAGGGAGCTACTGCAAAGGGCGTGTAACATTATAAGGGTAATGTTTAGAACTCCTGAAAAAAGTACAGGCAAATCTAGTTTGGAAATATTTTTTTCATACAATTAATTAATAGAATAATTATGCACATTATTTCCTGCTTTGGTGGGAACACTTAATCAGCATCATTCTAACCAAAGTGTGGTATGTAATCAAATCTGAATGATAAGGTCAAATATCACTTTTTATATTTATTTGATGGAATTTCAGGTGGAAACTAGCTATATCAAGATAAAATGGAGTTCTTGGAAAAGTGTTGGAACTTTTCAAAAACCAATATTTACTTTTGCTGCATGAAGAAAGTCTATATTTATTAAACACTTACTTATGACAAGCTCAGGGATATCAAGGCAAAGGAAACGAAATTGCTATAAGGAAGAATTTCACCGTTTAGTGGGAGAGATCAGGAAGTATCGAAACTGTACAGAAACGAATCAAGTCGTTAATATAGTTTCATTAAATATATTGATTTTCAAATATCATACAGTGAACTTACATAACTTTTATAAGTAGAAACATTTGTAATTT
Source organism: Indri indri (assembly GCA_004363605.1). Classification (NCBI taxonomy): domain Eukaryota; kingdom Metazoa; phylum Chordata; class Mammalia; order Primates; family Indriidae; genus Indri; species Indri indri. Next base: position 22,093 of record RJWJ010015319.1, on the reverse strand, counting down.
ATCCTTTTGCTACTGAATGCATAAGACATCCTTATGCTATGTAGTGCAAGTTAACAATAAACTACAATTAAGCCACTGGGTGCATCCAACACTCATCTCAAATTAAAAGCTGTCTCTGAGACTTCAGAATTGGCATTGTGTAATTACAAGTCACATCTCTAGCTTAAAGCTGTTATGTCAGATCTTTTCCAGCCCAGGCCTGACCCTCCAAATTTTTTGGCTTTCCTAAAGGAGAAATGATTCTAGTTGGTGCGTGTGTTCTGACAAACTTCTTTTAATCTTAAAGGAATTACAGAACTTTTGAGTTGGGTCTTTAGAGTTTAAAAGTAACTTACATATAAGTACAACAGGAAAAATGGAGACCTGGATCAGTGATAGGAGCTTGGCAGTAATGTGAATTATTGGCATCATGACTCTGGAAAGAAACTACTCACGTGCTTCTCTTAAATAAGTAGCCAACTTGGGCTTCATAGGGCCCACTCCAAGAGATTCTGAGATGCCTATCACTGACCAACCTGGAATCTGAATTAAAGCAATAGCCCAAATCTAATGAATTCTTCCTGTACTTTCCACATCTGTCTGAAACTCTGCTGCCAAGGTCAGTTCTAGCAGATCAGGGAATACAACCCAGCCTGTGGAGCTCCCCTCAAATTTAGCTCCTCTTTTGGCTTTCTGGGCAGGCCAGCTACCTTTGGGAGTGACCACATCTTTTTGATGTCTTATCAGTCAGCAGTCTTATACTTGGTTTCTCAGTTCATATTTTTTAAGTACAGATTACTTTGGTCTGTGGCTTAAAAGATGGGCCCTAGCCTATTATTCTGCATCTCTCTTGCTTCTAGGCCTGGTGTCCCCTGGTTAGAAAAAGATACCAAAGAAACAAACAAAAGCATAGCTCTTAAACTGCCTTTTTCTTTTCTGCTTTGCTTCTACACTTCCCCAAGTTGTCAAATCCCTCCCTGCCCCTGTACCATTTGGGGCTGGCATACTCTTTCTTCCACTGTGTGCAACACTTCTCCTTCCAAGTTAAGGGTGATAAGTAGGGCATTCCAGACCTTTCCCCTTGAAAGATTTCATAGCTTAATCACTCAGGGGTAAGTTTTGAAGTCAAAGAAACCCACGTTAAAGTGCTAGCTCACCCAATTACTAGCTACATAGCTTTGTGTCCTTGGGCAAAAACTTTATTTTCATCATTATAAAATGAAGACGATAATAGCACCAATTTATGGAGTGGAGTCATTGAAATGATGCAGGTAAAGCCCTTAGATAAATGCCTTGCAGGTAGTAAGAGCTCAACAGGCAGTAGCTTTTTCTTTACTAACTCCCCAAATGCCACACTGGACTCTCATTTGTAGGACTCGTGTGCTGACACTCAATGTACATACTCGGTTTGTTCCAAATTATATTGTAACTGGTAATTAGGTGTTGACATTTATAATATTACATTGGTACCATTGTCTGATTTTAATATTAGTTTTAATATTTTTGCTAGTTTGGGTTTTCTTAATTTTGTTGAGCTTCAGAGAAGGCAGTTATTTAAATAGGCATTCTTTTCATCATCTTCGCTAAAAATCTTCTCAAATTACTTTTCCATTTCTAATATATTAAATACTATTTTGAACCTTTTCTCTGAGCCTAACTGTCAACTTTGTTTTGATAAAACATGATATTAAAAACTACCTGGATATTAAGAACAAATGTAGAGTTTGTCGCCTGATTTTATTCAAGACAGATGGCTGAATTGATTTTTTTCTTCTTCTTTTTTTAATCTCAGGAATCCCACACAGATCAAATCCCATGATTCAATCAAACATTTTTTTTCTTGGATTTCTGTCTGTAATGCAATGATTTGATTTTTACTTAGCTGGCATCTATTTCTTCTATCAATTCTTGCATTGCTTCTCATATGACAAAGTAAAGCTCTGCTGTGATTTTATTTTCCTTTTTCCTGAACAGGGAATAACCACTTGGCCCTATTTCTGGTGGTTTTGCCTGTACAAGCATGTCTTAGTGAAAGATAACCCATTACAAAACTCAGAATGTCAAGAGAAAGATAAATGGCCTTGAATATTTTGAACAATGTAAATTGAACAGAATATAGAATATCTGATATTTTAAGCCAAACTCTATTTTCTGGAAAAAGAAAATATGGCTAAAATGTTTCATAGTGCAAATCGACCTTGATTCTTTAAAAATCACTGAAAGAATTACGTGTGCTGATAAGAACAAATTCTTTCCTTTTTAATGATGGTGTATATGAGTAATTCAGGGCCTTTATTTCAAGATTACTGGTCAATCTATGCTTTTTACTGACATTAACCTTTCTGTAAAATGAGATCATTTAAGTTGGTCTTTCAATTGACTGGCTGATATTTAAAGTCACCTATTCTCAGATTTAATCAAGTATAAACTGAAAGTCTTCTCTGGGTCGCATTACCTAGTCTAGTAAAATTCTGAAACAAGGCCATTAACGCTGATCATTGAGCTCACACTGCCCTGGGTTCATGGTTTCCTTAACTCCTTGCTTTCTGAAATCTTTAGTTGCTTTACTTTCTTTGTTTCTGTTTTTCCCCATCACCTTGTGCAGAGAAGGTGAGAGCTAACTCTATTGACTGTGTTTGTTGCCATGGTGAAGAAAATAGTACAATTCCACAGTTAATAAAGAGTATCAGGGTGAGAAAGATATTTCTTCCAAGCTCGCATGATTTTCATTTCATTACAGTGGAACTAAAGAGCATTGAAAGGCCTGTCGAAGCAAAATCTTATGTTAGATGTAGTTCATAATGTCATGCTATTCACTCAGAATATAGTACTTTCCTTTGAGAAATTATTTAAAATGCCTGCACTGGAGGAATGTTTTAAAGGGGGCTTCATGTGGTCATTTTTTTTTCCGACTAAAAAGGAGCTGACATTCTACAGATTTCCATTTTGAAAGCTGAATAGTCACAGAGTAATATTGCTGCAAAGATCCTTATTAATTCATGCTTTAAAAAATGATTTGTGGCTTTTCTAAAGGAAAATGTCTCCATTTTTCTGTCCCATCCAAACTTGGGTGTGGAAAGCATAAAGGACCCTTCATCTCACTATAAGTACAAAGGGTAATGCATTTTTAGTAAATTATGTGGTTCTGAACAGAAAATCTCTCCTCTTATCCCTTCTCTCCCATCTCTTTCTATGTCTTCTACCTACCCCTTCTACCCACCCCAATCTCCCCTCACATGCACATATAGATTCAGAAGAGCCAAGTGTGTTAGGAATTTTTACTGGAAGAGAGAGAGGGGAGCAGCCTGGAGCTGAAAGTCTTTGCCCATGAATTTTTTAGTTGTCAGATGTTGAATTGAAATTGGGCAGTGTAACTGTAAACACAGTGGCTGAACGTTTTGTAAGAGCTCACGTCGACTTCATAATCTTTTACTGAAATGGAAGCAAATGGAAAGCTTCCTTAACTGCAGTTGTTCCCTACTTATCTAAGTCTAATTTACTACAATGAAAGGCACTTTGTTGAACATTCAGCTATTTCAATAAAGACTGGAAAAATAATTTTTAAAAACCTAGATTGAAGAGAAATGAGAATATTTGAAAATAGAAAATTTCCAACTTGTAATCCCATTGTTAGGATGTCAGGTCCTTTACGAACACTGAGACTGTTAGAACTGCAAATAAAGTAGAATAGAAGTGACTTATGGTGAAGTCTGCTGGCAGAAAACATAGAAGGATGTTATGTAAGGATTTTTTTTGTCTAAATATAGTTCAAACAGAAAAAAGTGGAAAAAGAAAGTTTAATGCAGGTAAAGTTTTCTTTAGAAGAATGGAAGTTATCCTTAAAAATAAATAGTTGACATTTTGTCAAGAAATTATTTTAGAATAGGCACTATTGGATAGATGTACGGGAAAATAGAAGAAGTAATAATTGTAGAACACTCATGCTGTGTTATGCACTTTATACAATTTATCTTGTGTAATCCTTGTTTATTATCAACTCAAGGAAATGAGTAGCAATGTGCACATTTTTACAAATAATGAGAGAAGAGAAATCCTTTTCTCAAGCTCCTAGACTAGAACACTTGAAGTCAGGTCTCCAGGATGCCGTATTTTACCATCTGCCTCCTGTTGATAAGAGAAACAAAAGTTCCTAGTATTTTGGAAAAGGGGGCATTGTGAGAGAAATTGCAGAGAGCAAATTTGTAAATTTTGCATGGTTAATTTTATTATTTCTTATGAAACAAAATAGATATTTTGATGGTCACATGACCAGGAAATTTTATTTTTTCAGCAGAATGTTGCAAGTATTTGTCATGATGACCCTCTGAATCTCACAACATCCCTTCCTTTTATGATAATTACAACCTATTGACTATATTTTTCCATTTTACAGGCAATCATATTTATTTGCATCCGTTAAAAAGTACAAATCTGAGCATTTTTAAAGATCACGTCAAACTTAATGAGAGAAAGACTGTACAGTAAGATAGAGAAGAAATGGAAGATATGGACACTGCCTCTTAAAAACATAAAATCTAAACTTTGAGTCAGGTCAAAGTAGTAAATATAAATGCATTTGAGACTCACATGATGAAGCACAACACAAATGTAGATCGGCATGGATTGCTCTGCAGGAAAGGCCCAAGGATCCAGACTGATGAGAAACCTAATGCTGCTGAGGACAACGACCACTAGATTCTGCAATGGAAAGCTGCATACACAGCTGAGGATTTTTACTAAACTTACGATACCAAGAGTTTTAGTGAATTTTGTTTCATAGACAGTGTGTTATCCAATTTGAAGTAGGCTAGCATGTTTTTTTTTCTTTTGAAGCTATCAGTTCTGGGTGAAATCACACTCCAGAGTAAATAGAAGCAATGGCTTACCACAGATTTCATATCTTCCTTTTAGAGCATTTTTACAAAAAGGAATATCTTCGTTCACTTATTCTTTTATTGAAAAATATTGATCGTATGTATACTGCTTACTAGGCATTAAGTAGGGAACAAAACGTATAGTTTTTATGTTTTGATGTTGAACATTACAGATCGTAAAAATAAAAAATAAGGCAACAAAATACCAGAACAGAGTTTCAAAAAAGTGGTTTTCAAAATACTAATTCTACAAGATGCTTCACATCCCACAAAAGGCTCTGTGGCCAAACCCATTTGGTTAGCATTGCACTGCACATTATAATTCTGTCTTGGAGGGAATTCACAGCACACACTAATGTCAAATTTTTAAAATTTCTCTCACTAATTTCTCAAAAGATTGAGAAATACTACAGAAAAGAAGTTCCTTTGGCTTTGTTAAGCCCAAAACACTTTTTTGTTTTTTTGGTTTTTTTTACCCAGTAACAAAGATTAACATCCTGTTGTGTGGAACATTCTAGGAGAGTTGTCAGCTCAGAGCTCAGAGCAGGCCTATTTAGGAGTACAAATCAGCAGGATAAAGATGTGAGAAGAACAAACAAGCAGATGCCAAATTGTGTAATAGCTAGCAAAGAGCAAAAAAGCCTTTTAAATATGTTATAGCTCTGCCATTGAGAGATCAAACACATAGTTATTTGGAATAAAATCAACTTTAGAAAACTAATAATTGGTCTGCATGACCAATAGAATGCTGCAGAAGTAATGGTATTTTCCTTCCCAAATTAGATCATGAAAGACTGCAGCTTCCCTCATGGATACTCTCTCATGGCTCATGCTGTCTCTCAGATCAGTACTAACTCTGGGGGAATCCAGCTGCCATTGTGAGCAGCCCTTTGGAGAGGCCCATGTGACAAAGAATTGAAGCCTCTAGACAATAGCCATGTGAGTAAGCTTAGAAATGGATCCTCCCTCGGCCTAACTTTAGGATAACTGTGGCCCCAGATAATAGCTGGCCTGCAAACTTACAGAGATTCTGTGCCAAAACCACCTGGTTAATGCGCTGCTGAATTCCAGCCCTACAGAAGTACTGAAATTAAACAAAAAAAGAGTTTGATGTTTTACGCTATGAAGTTTGGGATAATTTGTTACACAGCAATATGTAAGTAATATACTCAGGAAATCAACTCTTAGGTATATATCCCAGGACACTCTCGAACAGGTGCCTAAGCCTGTTCACTGAAGCATGATTTATGGCTCAAGTAGATTGAGGCAAAAAGATTTTTATCAGAATGAAATAAGTAAAAGGTGGTAAATTCAAATAATGTAACACTGTCAAATGCCGGAAGGAATGAGCTAGATTGAATAGACAGCTCTTCAAAACACAGTAATCAGTAAGTTGTGCAAAAAAATTACATAGTCACCATCATTCATAATACTTAACAAGAGATATAAAAAAGACTTACATAAAACTAATAATTTTGTAAATATAAAAACTATCAGTTTATCATTCATTTTATAACTAATCAAAGCTATACAAATAAAAATATACTTCCTGATTACTGGAGAGAAGGAGGAGAGAAAAAGAAAGATACATTAAACCTTTGACAATAGCCGCCCCCCATGAACTGAGGAGTATGTAAATCCTAGTCTATGTAACTGAGGTTCACAAATATTCCAACATAGTAAATGAAAATGTGAACCAATGTTACAGCTTTACTTATAAACATAAATTCAAAAAATTCTAAACAAAAAATGAGAAAATTCAATCTAACTAGGTAATAAAATAATAATGCATCATAGTAAAGAATGGTTTATTCCAAGAATGAATGCAGTTCAATATTAGAAAAATATACTTTTATAATTTATTACATTAACAGATTGAAGAAAATATAAGATAATAAAATTTGACAAAAATAAACACTTTAATATCTTTTAATCAATCAGTCTGTCTAAAGTTTCATATATATGGAACTTCTTCCATTTGATAAAGGGTATTTTCTAGAAATCTACAGGAAACAACATGCTTAATTTTTACACATTAGACAATTGTATATTAGAATTTGTACATTGAAATTTGATTTCTAGGAATTTGATGCCTTATAACTACTCTTATTAAAATCAGGAATATGACAAGGACATTTAGTATCATTGATAACTTTTAATGAACTCCTGGACTCAAGTGACCCTCCCACCTTGGTGTCTCAAAGTGCTGGGATTTCAGGGATGAGCCACCATGCCCGACCTTATTTTCATAGAATAATTTATCTAGAAAATCCAAGAGAATTAAGTAAAAAGCTTTTAGTGTTAACAAGATAGGTAAACTTATAAAAAACAATAGCTTTTCCAAACACTAGCAACAGCCAGTTTGAAACCATTAATATAATGGTGAAAATGAGGTTCTTACCATGATAAATAAAAAAGCGATAATAATAACAACAGATCATAGATGCTAAACAATAAAACTAACAAGAATGTGAAAAATCTACAAGGGTATAATTTATAAAATTTTACTGAAATGTATAACAGATTCATGTTCTGATCAGGAAGACCTAACATATTTTTCTCCAAGTTAATCTATGTAGTCGGTGCATGCCTCTAAAAAATCAGAATGGGATAAGGTTTCATAATGGAATTTCATAGGCTACATTGAAAGAAAAAAGAAAATGCACATGAAAGAAAAAAATGCTTAAGGATAACTAAGAAAGTTTTAAAGACATACTTACAGTAAAGGCATCTTCCCTTAGGAGATATCTAGCATGCTATCAACTACAGCAATAAAAATAGTACCGTTCTAGTGCAGAAATAGACAAGCCAGAGGTACAACACAGACAGTATAGATGTGGACCCACATGCAGATAAAGTTTTAGTTTATAATAAAAGTAATATTAAGTTGGTAGAAAAAAGCCTACAAATTGTTCAAATTGTTTTCAACAATTAGCTATCCACTTAGAAAAAGTAATATCACTTCTAGACCTTATGTCATTCACCCTAATGATTTCTAGATAATTTAAATAGATAAGCATAAAATAAACCAAAATTATAAAAAGCATTTGTGAAATGTTTATAATTTTTATGTGATGAAAGCCTTCTTATAGGAGTACAAAACTCAGAAGCTATAAAGAATAAGTAACTGATTTATTTTCATATACAGGCTTTGAATTTTCTAACAGAGATGAGGTTAAGTTAGTGTTTTAAAGTACAGACTTTGGAGCCATAGTTCCTGCGTTTAAATTCTGCCTCTGCTACGCGATGATATGGCCTCGGGTAAGATTTGTAATTGCTCCATGCCGCAGATCTTTTTATCTGTAAAATGGAGATAATAATAGTATATTCCTCACAGGACTATTGTGAGTCATAAATGAGTTCATATGTAAAGTACCTAAAACATTACCTAGCTCATAGAAAATATCACATAGCTGTTTGCCACTATTAAAAAGACAAGTTGAGAAAAAAATGTTTACACTATGTTAGACACATATAGGATCATGATCCAGAATATATAAAGAACTCTAACAAGTCATTAAAGAAAAACATTCCAATAGAAATATAGGTAAAGGATATAAAGACACAATTCATAGAAGAAAACAGTTTATGACCATACATACTGGAAAAAAGAGAAATGCAATTTAAAAGCTTTCAAATGGCAATAAAAAAGACTTATTTTATCAAATTTTGCCAAAGATATGGAAGAATGTTAGTCCTATAAATTGATGAAACATTTTGAAAAGCAACCTGAAAATATCTGTAAAATGTAGATGGTCTTCCATTATTTACAATTCCACTTGTAGGCATACATATCAGAAATATGCCCACATGTGTACAAAGATATATATACAAAAGTGTTTCCTGCAACATCATTTATTACAGAGAAAGAATTGTAAAAGACCTAATGTCCCTCCCCATGGAGGGGATTTAATAAAGTATCTTTCATTCATTCAATAAAAATGATGCAACTCTTATGAAAGAATGAGGTAGTCCTAAATATATACTGATGTGGAAAAAAAAACCTCTTCAAGTTCCATATTAAGTAAAGGAGCATGTTACAAGCTATTATATTCTTATTTTAAAATAAATTTAATGTTAATATTTATATGTATTATGTAAATGCATAGAAAGTTAACTGAGTGTCACCCCAAACTTGATGTTGTTAATTGCTAGAAACTGGAGGAAGAAAGTTGGGGGAAGGGCCGTTTAATGTGGGTATGGGGATGAGAAATAAAATAAAAAATAAAGAAGGCTAGAGAAAGCACAAATAACAAGACGTGGTTTCTTCTTTCAACTAGATTGTAATATAGAATAGGTGATAAAACAAGTTATCAAAATGTATTTATGCAAGCATCTATCCACATCTAGAGCCATATCTATCAATTTAGGATTATTATAAGGATCAAAAAAGGTAATACATATAAAAGGTTTACAAAGTGCCTGGCACATGGTAAACCCTCCAAATGTTTGCAAGTATATATATTTTAATTTTATTGTGAAGGATAAAAAATACAATGATGCTATTGGCTAAGAGCTGACATGTTTATCCTGTGCATCAGTGCAATTCCATAGCACTTACCCATCTGATATCTGCCTGGCTCGTATGCTTACTTCTATGCAGTCTGTTTCTGCCCACTACAATGAGGCTCAGCTACTGCTGGGAGTTATTTTGTCCTACATTCTTTTCTCACTGCTTGGAATAAGACTTGGCACACAGTATGAACTCAACAAATTTTCGATAAATCTGAATTCCTTTCTGCCAGTGCTTATCTCTTATACCGATTAATATTTTTCTCACTATGGTAAATGCTTGAGTGGTAATCCCTAACTTCCCAAACATTTCAAAACAGCGATTTGAGTTCTACGCTTTTACTAACATCTTCACTTACTAAAAACAACATTTGACCAAATTCAACAGTTATCAAAAGCAAGGTTCATTCACTATTTTGCTGTAACAACAAAGAAATGAATGTTTTGAACAGAGGTAGTCTCGTTCTTTCTGTGAAATGTCTATACGAATGGGAATGCGTAAAATGAAATTGTACTGGCCTCCAGAATCCCAGAACAGCATATGTGCTTGCCAAATGCAGGAAATCATCACTGAAGAAAAGATTTTTGCCTTCAATTTTCCAGTATAAATTATCTAGAGTGACCAGAGGAGATATGACAATGACAATTGGCAATGTTTTTTAAATTAATTCCAGAAGATTTTACTTTTATCTTCTATTGGGAAAAAATTCTGTTGTCAAAGTAGGTTTTCCCTTGTGTAGGAAAGAGCAAATGTGCATTAAGCAAAAATGCTTCTATTGTTTAATTTTTTCTTGAAAAAAGTATGAAAATCTACTGTGATTTGAATTCCAGACAATGTCATTGGTGGTTTGTGAGTCATCAGGTCTTCGGGAACAGTGATGGCAAAATCTTGGAACTTTTAATTACAAAGATAAGAAAGTGGAAGATGGCTTGATGTGCATACATGCCATTTGCCCCTTTTACTTTAATCTTTTACTCATTAATCGGTGAGAACACTTGTGTATCAGGATATTAGTTCTTCACAACTTATTTTGTAAATACTTTCAACAAATTTGTTTTCTGTCTTAGAATTTATGTATAGTATGTTGTTTATTTTCCATACATAATGTTTCAATTTTTATGTAGTCAAATCATGTAATTTTTGATGTTTTGGATTTTGGTTTGCTTTTCATGTTGAGAAAGACCATTCCAAACCCAAAATAATTAATGAGCTATATTCTCTTTTGTTGATTTTATGATTTTGTCATTATAATTATTTGATAATTTTACTAGAATTTAGTGTACTGTGAGAGGTAGTGATCAAATTTTGTTTCCAAAATGGTTTTATAATTTTCAATAATGTTTATATTATTAAAATTTGAATTCTACCTTTTTCATTTACTAAATTGGTATGTATACTTGAGTCTTTTTATGAATAGTTACTTGATCTCTTTATGAAGGATGCTATTTTAAAATCCAGTAGGGAAAATCCTTTATTTTCAGAATTCTCCTATCTCTTTTTACATGTTTATTCTTCCAGATGGGTTTCTGAAAAATAATTATATGACTACGTTCTTATTGTAAACATTTAGAACACAATATAGAATAAAATATCATAATCTCCTCTTACTACTTCCTTATTTCTACTCTTCTCCCAGAAATAATGATGGCTAACACTTTTGAGTGTAAGTTTCTATGACATTTTCTATTCATTTACTTAAATGTATATGCTCATGTACACATTTTAACATAAACAGAATCATACAATTATGTTTTTGGCTTCTTTTACTTTGTATTTCTGATAGATCTATGTCAACATACAACTGTTTCCCACAGAATTTAAGATATATATTTTATCAAGATACACACACACATATATTTATCAGCCCTCAAGTGATATGCATTTACATTATTCAATATATTTTTTTGCCATGACAAACAAGGCTCTTTGTAATGGAATTAGCATTGTAAGAACATCTTTTTCTTTCTGCATTTCATTTAGATTCTTAGAAGTGGAATTGTTGGACCATGGAACACAAACACTTGATAAACTTGAAGCCAAACTGTCTTCCATAAAGGCTTTGAACATTTACACTCTCATCAAAAATACACAGGAATGCCCGTTTTTCCATTTGTGCACCAATTTTTGAAAATTATTTGCTAATATATGGCTTCTATTTTGATTTTCATAGGGGAGAATTAACAAACTACTTGTTGCTTCAGAAGCCAATTAATTGAGACAATTAGATTGAAGCATGTCATTATGATGTACAAAAGCAACAAATAGTAAAACAAAAAATAGAATTAATATACTGCAAATAACTAGGGGTGAGATGTACTTTAGCAAATACAGATCATGTAACAAAAATCAAGTGTAAAAAATAATTTCAGTACTATAAGAAGAAAAAACAAAAAACCAACAAGATAAAAGTAAGATCAAATATTTTCTTCATCTTAGTAAGTGTGAATGGGACACCCACCTACTAAGCACACTAAAAAAAAAAAAAAAACACCAATAAACACATTTAATAATTCAGAAAAATTAAAGAAATCACAAAGCTATACCTGACAAAAATAAAATTGAATTCAAGGTGAAAAGTATTAAATGACATTCAAAAGTCTCTTTATTGCAATAAAAGGTATGTTACACAATGTATAAAACTCTGTCATTAACTTTTTACAACAAACATACGGTATTGAAATGTATAAAGTAAAAAACATCGGCAATACAAGTTTTTAAAAGTAATGAGAGACTTACCTTTTTCTGAGTTCTTCACAGATTGAGCAGATTAAAAAATCAAAATTAATTTGATGATTAAATTAAAATCATTAATGATATTTTTATGTATAAAATATATAATATATTTGTGTATATTATATATAATTATATATAACATAATGAGATTGTATATATCTATATAGATATTTCATATTTATTATTTGTAAGGCAGATATTGCTGGTTGTCCACCCACCCAGCAACAATCCACCTTTTTTTCTGGATAACCAATCTGGGCATCTTTAACAATCACAGGGTATGAACCATGATGGATCTAAATGGAAGATAGCAATCTGATTTCTATTTGCTAGTAATTGGTGGGTGTTTCAGATCAGAGAGAAAACACTTCTGGGCCTTCTATGAAATATAATATAATATTTATTCCTGACAGGAGACCTGTGAGAACGTTTCTTTTTCTCTTCCTGGGTTTGGACATTGTTGTGAGATAAAATGATAATTGGAATTATTGTAATCCATTTGTTTTGAGTCCATGAGGGCAGACACCACCAATACAGAGGGGAATAGATCATAAAGAAGGAAAGGACCTGCATCCTTGATGACACAGCAGACTGCAGAACCAGCTCTGGAGATCTCCACTCCTGCACTTCCTACGTGAGGTAACAAATTATTACTGATTAAGCTACTTTCAATCAGCTCTTTTAGTACTTGCAGTTGACAAAAATAGAGGCCAAATTCTCAAACCACAGACCTATACGTGTGGAAATAAATAAAGAATAGAGGGGATAAAACAACCGTTTGAAATTATTTTTTCACAATTTAAAAAATTTTTTTTTTAATTTCAGCATATTACCGGGGTACAAATGTTTAGGTTACATATATTGCCCTTGTCCCACCTGAGTCAGAGTTTCAAGCATGTCCATCTCCCAGAAGGTGGGCACTGCACCCATTAGGTGTGTATATACTTATCCCCTCCTCTCCTCCCATCTGCCCGACACCGGATGACTGTTAGTACTATATATGCACTTCAGTGTTGATCAGTTAATACAAATTTGATGGTGAGTGCACGTGGTGCTTGTTTTTCCATTCCTGGGATACTTCACTTAGCAGAATGGGTTCCAGCTCCATCCAGGATAATACAAGAGGTGCTATATCACCATTGTTTTTTGTGGCTGGGTAGAACTCCATTGTATACATATACCATATTTTATTAATACTCTCATATATTGATGGGCACTTGGGTTGTTTCCACATCTTTGCAATTGTGAATTGTGCTGCTATAAACTTTCTAGTGCAGATGTCTTTTTTACAGAATGTCTTGTGTTCTTTTGGGTAGATGCCCAGTAATGGGATTGCTGAATCAAATGGTAGTTCTACTTGTATCTGATAAATTCTTGATTCAAAGGTAATTTAAACTGCTATTATAATGTCTAGTAAGTAACAATACTAAAATTATTCCATATCAAAATCTATCAGATGAAACTACAGGTTACACAGAAGAAACAGGAAATGATAAAAATAACATAAAATGTTCAAGAAGTTTGAAAAGAAACACAAGATAAGCCTAAGGACACCAAAATAGAGTCCATGATCATAAATTGGAAAAAAGAAAATAAATTGATAAATAAAATAGCTAATTGTTTTAAAATGTTAAAGTACTTGTTAGCATAATCAAAAATTGTGTGAAATAATATCTTATAATTATCTTTTTTTGGTCTCTGATTATAGAACTTATTTGAATCATAATTATGTATTTTCTCTTTTATCTCTTTAGCCCAATTGTATCTTTAAATTAATTTTTACAAAAACTTGCATGGGTGGTCCCTATATGTGAGTCTGTGATGTTTAATTTTATGTGTCAACTTGACTGGGTTAAGATATGTCCAGATAGGTGGTAAAACGTTGTCTCTGGGTGTGTTTGTGAAGGTGTTTCCAGAAGAGATTAGCATTTGAGTCAGTAAATAACAGAGTAAAGAAGACCCACCCTCTCACCAATGTGGGATAAACTTCATGCAATCTGGAGAGGGCCTGAATAAAAGGGTGAGGAAGGGTGAATTCTCTCTCTTTCCTTGCACTGGGACATTCGTCTTCTCCTGACCTTCTACCTTAGAGCACCTGGTTCTCAGGCCTTTGGACTTTGAGACTTATACCTGTGGCCCTGCTCCCAGCTCTCAAGCCTTCAGCTTCAGAATAGGAATTACACCACCAGCTCCCATGGTCCTCAGGCCTTTGAACTCAGATTAAATTGTACCACCAGCTTTCCTGTATCTCCACATTGCAGAAGGCAGATAATGGGATGAATAATTTATATAATGTCTATCTATATCTATACATAGATATCCTATTGGCTCTGTTTCTCTGGAGAATACTAACACAGAGTCCTTGCCAATTTAAAAATGTATTTCTTAATAAAAATGTGGGACTAAAATTTCCAGATTAATTTCTAGATGACTTGTCCCCTTTTATTAAATACAAAAGAATTAAAAATGTATCATTATCTTTAGTGATCTAATATTTCAACCTACTTTTTTCTTTAATAAAAGATCTGTTTGTTATTTGTTTATTCAATCATTATTTATCAGAAATCTATTTGTTACAGGATATTAGCCTAAGTGAATGAAAATATAATAGAGAACAGATATTTTAAGGTTTGTTATTCTTGAAATATAATAAACTTGCAAGGATGTGATTTATTGTACACATTTAAATTTTTTTTTTCTGGCACATGATGGGCCTATTTAACCAAAAGATTTTATGCTTTCTTTCGTTTCATGAAAGTCATTTTTTATTACCTCTAATGTAATTTTTTCTAATATATTTTCTCCTCCCTCTACATACATGGATCTTTATTATTTGTATTCCCGATCTCTCATCCTTTCTAATAACTTTCCTTGAAGTCCTTTTTCTCTGTCTTTTCTGCTATTTTTAAATGCTTCTTGCATTTTACTGACTTGATTTTCTAATTCTCAGATATGCTTTTACTTCTAATTTGGTTTTAGTGTCTGTTATGCCTTCATTTTCTTCCATAATTTCTTACTTTAGTTCTGCTGAAGAAATGTTATATAATATTTATCTCTCATAGAATTCATAGCATTTAAAGACCTTCTTGAGAGAGAGAAGCAGTTATCTAAGCGTTTTGTCTCCAGATGAAAAATGTTATTTTTGTGCTCTTTATCTACCCTTTGTTAAACAATTTTTGCATAGTTCTAACATTTATTTTGCTGTCTTATCTTTGTATCATTTTATGATGGCCTGCTATTTGACACTAAATAGTGTGATAGATTCTTCTGATTCCACTTCCTGTTTATCTGAAAATTATTACAGTAGTGCTTTTCAACTGTAGCTACTCATTAAAATCACTCTTTAAATATAGAGATGCTTGAGTTCTGGCCTAGCACATTTGAATTTCAATCACTAGTGATGGGCCTCACATGAATCAATCATGCCATTGTGCTACAAGTGTAGATATCATTGGTTTTGATTAGCTGAATTATTTGTTTATCCGATTTAGGGTGGTAGAAATCTGCTTGAGGGTGGCTGGGTCCCAGGAAGCTGGAGCTTAGAAACTGGAAGAGTTTCTCTTTATCTTCTAAGAGCTTGTCTTATAAGCTCTCTATCTTCTCTTCTCTATTCATTGAAACACTTGCACTAGGGCCACTTCCAAAGAGCAATTACAGAGTAACTCTTTGGTATTTTGTTATCTGTAGCCATCCATTACCTTCAAACACAGTGACTGTCCTTTGACATACTTATTCCCCTGCCCTGCCTTTATATGATATAGTTTACACAGTCAGTTTACATAAAGTAGTTATTACCTATCACTGACAGATTTTTAGTGCTGGCAGGAACCTTAACAGTCATGTAGGCCCATATGAGAAGACTGAGCATCAAAGAGTTAAATTAGTTACCCAGAGCATGTAGAAAGGTTGCGGTATATAAATGAGAAGGGATATCACATATCAGGCACTGTTAGATGCTTTATGCCCCTTATATCATTGATTATATTCTAATAATCCTTTGAGAGAATGTGGATGAAAATGATCAGTTGTTTACTCAGTGTTCACTCTCTATCGTTCTACTTCCTAATGGCTTCCATATTTTCCTTTAAGGAAACATCCTTCCCCCAATCCAACTCTTAGTGCCAACATTCATAAAAAATCTCCTTCCACTTGCCAAAGCAATTAGTTTGGTGCTGGGCAGGAAACCAGGTACAAGTCAAGCAGCGCACAGCCTTCTGCTGGCTCTAGTGATTGCTTCAGATTGATCTCATCAGAGCAAAGTTCAGGGCTTTTGTTAAGTGTTTGTGGAAAGCAGTGCTCTGTCTCTTACTGTCCTATTAGATGTGAATGAGGACCAAATAATGCCTGTTGCTTCCAGCAGTCAGATTGAGACCATCAGGAAAACCAGCATAAAGAAAAGGAGCAGAAAGAAAAGCAAAGGAGAAGCAAGAAGAAAGAGAGAGAGAGAGACAGAGAGAGAGAACCGTGGTTGAATTATGCTTGGCATCTCCTACCTCCGGACTTTTCAGTTAGAATGAGCCTATACATTCCCTTTATTGTTCAAATTTTGAGTTAAATTTTCTCTGCCTTGCAGCTGAAAGCATCATTATTCACTGAAGAGGAAGTCTCCTGAGGCTGCACTGCATTGTCCAATGTAGTAGTAGTAGCCACATGTTGCTATTTAAATTAAAATTAATTCGAATAACTAAAATTAAAAACTCAGTTCCTCAGTTGCATTAGCTGGATATTAAGTACTCAATAGCTGCAAGAAGCTATTGGCTATTTGAATGGAGAGCACGGAGGGGGAACATAGCCATCATCACAGAAAGGTCTGTGGTGAGGCAACTTCAGTAATTAGTCCGCAGTCACACAGATGTTAAGTGCCAGAACTATTATTTAAACCCAGGTTTTAGATGCTTAAAAGAATTTTTTTTTTCTTTCTTACTCCATTAAGCCCCTATGAACAAGTGTGCTGACATAGGTATTATCTTATAAAATGGGGCCACTTGTTTCGTGTTTGCATTCTGGCTCTGTAAATGCATTCTGGTTCTGTAAACGAATGGTCCATATTACATATCCATTCATGGCTCGGATAGCCTCATTCATATTACATAAATGCTATTCATGATAGTTTTAATCTGAGTGCCTATTACTTTTATTAACACTTTGTATTTTTTGGTTTTTTCCCAAATTTATACCAATGGTTAAACCTCTTTCTAATACTTTCATTGTTACTGCTTTAATTTTTCTCAAAATTCTTCAGGGGTTTCCTTTCCCTTGTGAATCTGCTAAATGTCTGTCTTTGCCTTTTTATTTTCAAATACTTGCACATCAGGAAGCTTTCCCCAAGGTATCTGAGCTCTCCTCTTGACAGAAACTATGACATGAACAGAAAAATAGTACAAACTCCTCCATGCATGTCTGAAAATGAATTTGACAAAGCTTATTAATACCAGTAGCCTTCTGGCTATTTTAAAATCCAAGCATTCTGTTTGTAGGCAGTAAAGCTTATTTCTTCTTGATTTGCTTTTTAGTAAATAACCTATTGAATATTTGAAGTGCTTGCTGGTTATCAAATTTAGAATTAATTGCACTGTATTTCTTCAGGCAGATTAAAAAAGCTGCCTATTTTAGTAGAATTCTATCCTAATGGATATTTTGTGGTACTATTGGAAATAATACTCAACATAAATGAAATAAAGATTTAGTTTCAAGCACGACTAAGTTCAGAGTCATGTTAACTAATGGATATAAGAGATTTTAATCTTTGAATCTTTAAAAGTTCATCATATTTTTATTATAAATGATATATTCTAGTTGTTTTTAAAGAAATATAAAATGAGGAGACAGGTATCAAAATGCTTTCCTAAATCATTTTATTATGCAAATTTTATACATATTTTACCTATTTTTTGCTCTATATAATTTTAAAACTTTGATAGAAGAAATGAGATTTTATGTTAGAGCAAAGTACATTAGCCATTGGCACTCAAGTACAGGAAATAAAATTTATCCTGGGTTTTACCATGCTTTGTTATTTTGGTATCATTGCAAAGTTGCCTCATTGAAAATGGTGCTTCCATAACAGAAAGCTCAATTAAGGTTAATTAGCAGAAAGGACTTGACGTTCATGATTAATAACCCAACTGCTACACAAATGCACCGAGGTTTTTGAACCATGTATCCAGCACCAGATGTGATCTTGCTGGAGTAATTGAAGTAATAAAGTGTTTTTTTTCTATATGCTTATTCAGCAGAAATAATCCCTAAGTGAGCCTTAGTTATATTTAAGATGGTTTTGTCATTTATTATTGAATAATAATGTTTACCTCCCATTATATTACCATAGTGAATGGTTACAATGATGTATTCAGAATCATTGTTGTGAAACATAGTTTTATATATATATACATATATATATATATATGAAAGATCCCTTCATTTTTTACATTTTTATGTTGCTTCATTCAGTCTTCTTTATTCTTGCAGTACACCACATTGTAAAATAAAGTTCCCAAATTAAAGAGTAATATAACATACAATAATATGAGCCCGACATAAAGCAAATTGCATCTGAATGTATAGTTCTTTGGTTACACAACCACGGAAGCAAAATAGGATACATTTTTGGCTCTTGGAATTGCCCTGAACATTTAGTACCATCTTATACATCTTGGAGATTTTACTAATATTCAACATGTTTCAGAGATCTCACTTTACTCTGGGAAAATTTCTTTGATCTGCCCTGGATCAAAGTGAACTCCTGGCTGAGGTGCCATCAAAAGTATTTAGACAAATACATATGTGGATACAGAGTCAGGACAGTGGAAAGAACATAGCCTGGAAGTCAGAAGACCTGAGTTCTAGGATAACCTAGAAGAAATGGATATATCATTACACATACAATTTACCAATATTGACTTATAAAGAATTAGAAAATCTGAACAGACTAATAATGAGTGAGGAAATTAAATCCATAATAAAAAGGTTTCCATCAAAGAAAAGCCCAGGACTTGATGGCTTCACTGCTAAATTCTAAGAAACATTTAAGGAAGAACTAATGCTAATTATTCTCAAATTATTCCAGAAAATTGAAGAGAGGGAATATACTTCCAAACTCATTCTATAAGTTCAACAATACCAGGATACCAGACGACACAACAAAAAAAGAACACTGCAGGCTAATATCCCTGATGAACATACATAAAAAATCCTCAGCAAAATACTAGCAAACAGAATTCTACAGAACATTAAAAAGATCATTCACTATGATCATGTGGGATTCATCTAAGGGGTGCAAAGATGGTTTGACATACACAAATCAATAAATTTGATACATAATATAAAAGAAGGACAAAACCATGTTATCATTTCAATAGATGGTGAAAAAGCATTTGACAATCTCTACATTGAAAACAATAAAACATCGATGAAAGAAATTGGAGAGGATGCAAATAAATGAAAGATATCTTGTGTTCATGGATTGAAAGAATTAATATTGTTTAAATGTCCATACCACTCAAAGTAACTACAGATTCAATGCAATTCCTATCAAACCATCAACAACATTCTTCACAGAAATTTTTTAAAATCCTACAATTCATATGAAACTACAAAAGACCCCCTAACAGCCAAAGCAATTTTGAGCAAAAAACAAACAAACAAAAAACAAAGCTGAAGGCATCACAGGACCTGACTTCAAAATATCCTACAAAGCTATAGTAACCAAAACAGCATGGTACTGGCATAAAAGTGCATAGACCAATGAAACAGAATACAGAGACAAGAAGTAAGTCCAGGTATCTATAGCCAACTCATTTTTGACAAAGGTGTCAAGAGCACACATTGGGGAAAGGACATTCCTTTCAATAAACGGTGCTGGGAAAATTGTATATCCACAAGGAGAAGAATTAAACTGGACCCCTATCTTTCACCATATACAAAAGTTAACTAAAAATGGATTAAAGACTTAAATGTAAGACTTAAAACTACTAGAAGGAAACATAGGAGAAATACTTCATGATATTGGACTTAAAACTACTAAAAGGAAACATAGGAGAAATACTTCACGATATTGGACTGGGAAAAGATTTTCTGGATAAGACCTCAAAAGCACAGGCAAAAAAGCAAATTAGACAAATGGGGTCATATCAAACTAAAAAGCTTCTGCACAGCAAAGAAAATAATCAACAGAGTGAAGAGACAATCTACAGCTGCGGTCCTCAAACCCTGGGCCACAGACCGGTACTGGTTCGTGGCCTATTAGGAACCAGGCTACACAGCAGAAGGTGAGTGGTGGGCAAGTGAAGCTTCATCTGTATTTATAGTCACTCCCCATTGCTGGCATAACTGCATAAGCTTCGCCTCCTGTCAGATCAGCGGTGGCATTAGATTCCCATTGGAGCGCAAACCCTACTGTAATGTGCATGCGAGGGATCTAGGTTGCACGCTCCTCGTGAGAACCTAATGCCTGATGATCTGAGGTTGAGCTGAGGCAGTGATGCTAGTGCTGGGGAGGGGATGCCAGTACAGATTATTATTAGCAGAGAAGTTTGACTGCACCATAAATGTAATGCACTTGAATCATCCTGAAATCATTCCCCGCCCCCCGCCAGTCTGTCCCCCTGAAAAATTGTCTTTCATGAAACCAGTCCCTAGTGCCCAAAAGGTTGGGGACTGCTGATGTACAGAATGGGAGAAAATATTTGCAAATTATGCATCTGATAAGGGGTAAATATCCAGGAATTCAACTTAATAGCAAAAAACCCACAAATATTCTTATTTAAAAATGGACAACAGACCTTAGTAAACATTTCTCAAAAAAAAAAAAGACATACAAAATGGCCAATGATATATGAAAAAATGTTCAGCATCACTAACATTAGGGAAATTCTAATCAAACCACAATGAGATAATACTTAATTATAATGGCTATTATAAAAAATGCAAAAGATAACAAGTGTTGGCAAGTGTGCAGAAAAAATGAACCTTTACACACTGTTGGTAGGAATGTAAATTAGTACGGTCACTATGGAAAACTATAAGGAGGTTCCTCAAATAATTAAAAATAGAACTACCATATGATCCAGCAATTTCACTACTGGGTATATGTCTCAAAGAATTCAATCAGTATGTTGAAGAGATATCCACACTCCTATGTTTATTGTAGCACTATTCACAAAAGCCAAGATTCAGAGTCCCCTAAGTGTCCAACAGCAGATGAATAGATAAAGAAAAGATAATATGTACACAATGGAATACTATTCAGCCATAAAAAATAAAGAAATCCTGTCATTTGTGGTAACATGGGTGAGCCTGGAGGAAATTATGTTAAGTGAAATAAGCCAGACCCTGAAAGACAAATACCACAGGTTCATACTCATATGTGGAATCTAAAAATGTTGATCTTGTAGAAGTAGTGAATAGAGCAGTGGTTACCAGACAATGGGGAGGCAGGGGGAATAGAATGGTCAATAGGTTCGATGTTACAATTAGAAAGGAAGAATAAGTTCTGGTGTCCTGTTGTACAGTAGGGTGACTATAGTCAATGGTAAGGTACTCTATATCTCAAAATAGCTAGAAGAAAGGATCTGGTATGTTCCCACTACAAAAAAATGATAGATATTTGAGGTGATGGATATGCTAATTATCCTGGTTTAATCATTACACAATGTATACATATATCAAAACACGACATTGTATCACATAAATATGTATGATCATTATGTGTCAAAAATTAAAATTAAAAAATATTTTTAGCTAATAATACATATTAGCTAAAAGAAGGAAGAAGAATTGGCTCTTACATCTGTAAACTATGGGCAAATCTTTGTAAAATATAGAAGACATCTTGTTAGTATTGCTTGCTATTGTATGCTTGTAACTTAGAAAAATGCCTGGTACATTGTATGTCCTCAATAAACATCTATTAAATGAATGAATGACACACAAGCTATGGACTATGCCATTTTCTAGGTCTAGTTGTAAAGGTTTCTGCAGAAGTCCTATTGTGTGC